>RJWT010011668.1:0-23080 GCA_004365215.1 Cuniculus paca
GGCAGGGCAGCAGGGGTAGAGCTTGGCAGATCTGCCGCAGGAGGTGTGCGAGGGTGGGGGCGTGGGGAAGGGTCAGAGGGCAGCAGGCCTCTGGCCTGAGTGATAGAAGAACGGAGATGTTTGTTCTATTTCTGCTAAGTGGATAGAATGTACTTGTAGATGAACTGCCTTAGACCAGCAGTTCCCGATAGTACCACGCGTGCATTCGAGAATGTCTGTAAATGCGTCTTTAAAATGACAGTGTCTACAGTTGTGTTTTACAATGAAGCAGGCTTATTGGCAAGCTTTATCTGCAACTCCCTGTAGAAATATCAGTTGCTTTTCTTGGCTCCGAGGTATTTCCTGAGCAGTGTAGCATACTTTTTCCCAAGTGTGCCATGAAGGGATCTGAAAGTTTGCTAGAACATGTGTGGTAAGTGAGCGCTGTCACTTCAGCCCAGCAAGGGGAGCCAGCAGAAGAAGAGCAGCTCCTACTGGACCTCCTGACCTGCCAAGCGCTGAGTCAGAGGCCAGGTGACTGCGAGGGCGCAGGGTCTCCAGGGTTGGCCCGGTGACCTGAGTCAGCGGGCACCTGTGACAGGCGCAGGCGCATCTTTTGGCAAAGCTCCATTACGCCAAGTGGAAGGCAGCGCCCTCCCCACCACCCGTAAGGAGAACATGGGGAGTTGCTTGTGATAACAAAGTTTTCCATGCTAATGTTGAATTATCTTTTTGTAAGATTTGAAATTGGCTTTTGTGTTCAAGGAAGGGCCTTTGTTTCATGCAGAGTTTGGGTAAACCAGCGTGATGGGAATGTCACCTGGTATTTTTATGTAGGGTTCAATTTGAATTTTTTGGTTGCAGGAACTTTTTCTGTTTACCCCTCTGATTTGAAATGTAGTATATAAACTTTAAAAGAAAAGGAAGAAAAGACTAACACACACCAGTTGTGAAGTGATCAGTTCCTCCTCTGGGTTCTGGTGAGTTTCAATTGCTGTTTGTAGTTGATCTAATTTGCTCTGTGTAGACAGTTTCTCCCATTTCTGAGTAATAGAGGCTACCTCACAAGTCTTAGGGGTTGGGAAATGTCCCGGTAAGCTGCTGACGGACCTAGGCTTTCTCTTCATCTGGCATTTGTCACTTCTTGCTAAGACTGTTACTTTAAACTCGGGAACAATGACCTTTCTAGTTACTTTCAAAACTTGAATTATAATTCAAATGTGAAGACATAGAATTGTTTATTTCAGTGTTGCACAGTTTTACTCCTTTGCGTTTTTTTATACTGCCTCTTATGGTGTTGAGTTTTAATTTTGATAACATACTCGTTGACCGTTTTCGACAAACCGTGTTAATGGAGGAAGTGCAATAGCATGTAACATCATGTGCACATACATTGTAACTGGGGACTCCTGCTGCTTGCTAGTTTTTTTCTTCATTTGTGTGTGTGTGTTTGTGTGTGTGTGCGCGCGCGCTTCTTTTACAGCTGACTCAAAGCTTGGTCTTTTTGGGGAAAAGTGTATCAGTATTTATTGAGCTTGTTCTGGGGGCCAAGCCTTGTGAAATACACAAATGCGTGCGATCTGCGCGCTGGTGGAAGACAGAAGCGTGCAGACAAGTACACGGAGCACAGCCTGCTGGGAGCCACGGGATTAGAGTGGTTGAGGACACGGCCGTGCAGAGGGAGGGGTGGGGGCGCAGCCGCTGCAGAGCTGCTCCTGAACTTAGATTATTTTCCAGGCAAGGAAAAGGCACAGAGGCTTTTGTGGGCTGGGTGGCGCGAAAGCTCATCCAGTTCGTGCCCAGTCCACTGTGAATCTGCTCATCCTGTGCCCCCTTGGGGGGTTTCCTCCAGATTAGCATTTGAGACCTGTGTGCACGTTGCAACCCTGCCATGAGGAGCTCAGAGGTGGGGACGTGCTTCCTCCTCCGTAAGCTGGAGGTAACTGTTCCCCTGTGTGTTACCCGGGTCCTCAGGCTGCGCAATGAGTGTGATGAGTCCTGCTGAAAACCTGAGTGTTCATTTTGGTCCACATATTTGTAATCAGACTTAGATGTCTCCACTTCCTTCATTCCGCCTGTTGAACCCCCTGTATTTGAGCCCTTCCTCGGGGTTCTGTTTATTATTTCACTTGCTTATTAAACTGCTTTGCTTAACTGGGCCCCCACTGTGGGTAACTCCCCGATCTGGTCTGGGTTCTTTGGTTTCCAGAGCTGCACTCTGAGCTGCTCTGAGGGTCCGGATGCCCCTCGTCGTCTTGGATTTCCTGGGTTGAAGACTGGATTTGTGTCCCCCATTGCACTGTCCCTAACTTTCTTTGTTACTTGAGTTCAGGGCCTTGCAGTGAACTCTGACTCTCCCTTGCCCTTCAGAATTCAAAGGCTCCCTATTGAGTTATTCATTTGCTTATTAGCTCCTAAGATGTTCCAGGCCCCTGAGCTAAGAGTATTTTCATATATTATCTCACTTCCCATAAGACTTCTAAGATGCTGGATACTCATGTCCCCATTTGAAAGATGACGAAACTAAGATTCAGAGGTGAAACAATGCTTCTGAGGCAGCATAGCTGGGAACTGGTCCAGCTGTGGCTCAGAGCCGTCGGTGGTGACTGGCGAGTTTGTGTTGCTCTTCCCACTTTGCTACCTTCACAGTCAATGAAGCAGACTCAGGACCATCCACATCTGCCTCCTCCCTTCTCATGCTTGTGCCTCTCCACCCCGACTTGCCATCCCTGAAGGCCAGTTTCCATCCTCTATCTTTATGCTGTCCTTTCTCAGCTGAGACTGTGTTCCCTGTCAAGTCCCAAGGGAGGCAGGGTGTAGGACAAGCCAGGCTTCTGCTTCTACTCCATGTCCCATCTCACATTTGCCTTGCAGGGCCTTGCTGTGGTCCTTGTTGTGTTACTGCTAGGATTGCCTGGATGTTGCCCCCGTGGGTTTGTAGTGATGTCTCATGGTTTTAACTCAGATTTCTCTGGTGTCACAGGAGGCTGAGCACCTTTCTATCTCTACTGGCCACTTGGCCTTTCTATTTTGCAGGGTACCTTTAAGCTTTTTCCTCATTTTAATTTTTGTTTGTTTTTTGAGCCAGAGTGGCTGTGTAGTTCAGGCCGGCCTTGACCTCATTTGGTAGCCTAGGCTGGTCTTGAACTTGGAGCGATCTTGTGTATTACACGGTTCTGGCCTTAGCGTCTCGAGTGCTGGAATTACAGGCATATGCCACCACACCTGGCCTTTTCCCTCATTTTTGAATGGGATTCTGTCTTTTATTGATCAATAGGAGGGCTTTCTGTATTTTACATATGAGCACATCTGTGGCTCATGTCTTTAAATTCTTTGATGATATCTGAGAATAAAAGGAAAATTTTAATCTCAATGGAGTTGAATTTATCATTTTCTTTCTGGTGATGCTTTTTGTATATGTATATGTACATATTTTCTTATATTATCATCTCAAATTCTGCTAGCCCTTTTAGATTACCATCTTCCAGAGCCATTTTCCACTTACTGTTGTGTGGCGTCTCTGACCAACCAGTGTCTGTTTTTCAAGTAGCCTTCTTCCAGCATGGTGCCACTCCTCTGCCAGTACAGGCTGATGTCCCCTGAACACAGGTCACAATCAGCCCACCTTCCTCTCCTGCATTCCATGCTTCCTCCCTGTACCTTTCAGAGCTTCTTAGTTCCATCCGCTCCTGGTCTTTTGGGGTCCCCCACACCTATCCTGCCACAGAGCAGTTCTTCGTCCTGCAGAGCGAGAGCTTTTCAACTGCACACTGCCAGCAACACTCACTCTTGCCCCGTTTTATCTTCCAAGAGGGAACAGCAGGAGCAGGTCTGCCCTTGGTGAAGCTGACGGCTGCATGTAGCTGGGAAAAGTCTGCGTGAGTAGGGACAGATGAGGAAGTTCAAATGCGTGCGTGTTGCAGTGTGCGTTTTCTTAAGCCACGGCGCCACGTCCCGTGCACCTGTTGAAGTTCCCTACGTGAGGATGGTGAGAGGATGGAGAAAAAAGGACGAGAGTCAGAATGCAGAAAACTGAGGCCAGATGGAGCCCGCTCTCCTGATGGGAGAAGGGAGGAAGGAGGAGGAGGAAAAGGAGGAAGGAGGGCCCAAGCGGCTGCAGTGCGTTTACTTATACCGCAGGAGGTAGAGTGTCGTGTGAAACCCCTCTGCCTAATAGCTTATCCACGTGGCTTGCTTTGGGTGTTCTGTGTTCTTGGGGCTAGCCTTGCTCTGGCCCCCCACATCTCCCCCTTTTCTGTTTTGTAGTTATAAGCAATGGGTGGTCAGTCGGAGTTGGAGGAGCTGTGTTTGGAGCGTTCTATAAAAGACCCTTTTATTTTTCGAAACCTTTTCATGCTAGATGAACTTGCTCAATTTAGGCTAAAGAGTCCCAGTCCAAAGGTTTTAGGTCCCTACATATAACAATTTAATCCTGTACAGCTCATTATCCCAGAACACTGATCAATTACTAGTTGTAGTGTAGTTTTATTCCTCTTGTGGTTATACTTTTCTGCTGGATGTTCAAGACCAAATTAAGGTGAGACCTGTTTTAATCAATTGTTGCTATTTATTAAGGTCAGTTAAGTCTCCTCAGGATTTACCTTGGAACCATGCACAGCACCTCTAGTTTTTCAGTCAGTGTCAGCCGTCTGGATGAGTCATGGTCATTGTTTGACCAAGTTGCCTCCTGTGAAAGCTTGGAAGACCCTTTTCTCCAAGTGACTTTCCTTAGGCACACTATGCACCATAGATCTTTATCCTCTGTGTTTCCACAGTCTCTTTGATCAGGAGTTTGTGTAACGCACCAGAGTTGCAGGATGCCATCGAAAAGGTTCCCTCATGTCCTGGGTTCTCATTGACCTCTGAGGGCTGGGGCCAAAATATTGGCCATCCTCTTAGCCCATCTATCTTCCTAGTTTTTGGTCTCCATACCTTAGGTGTTGAACATCCAGAAAAGAAGGTTAATGACCTTCTCTTTTGTAATGGGGGCAGTGTGCATAATATTACTATTTTATCTGACTATCAAGCACCTTGGAACATAAAATAGAAATTATTTTCTAGCAACCATGGATGTTCTAATAGTTGAGTCTGTGTAGAATGCTGGGCAACAGTTATATAATTTTACACAGAAATGCTAAGCAAGCTCTGTTGACGCTTAGGAATAACTTCACATCTATGCCCCTGGTTGCTGTCTGCCGAGCTCTGCTGTTTCTGTCAGCAGAGTTTGTCTGATTTCCAGCCCGCTGCCCTCGTGGAGCAAGAGCGGGCGTGAACAAATCCTGTGTGACTTGATTCTCTCACTGGTCTGTTCCTGTCCTGTCCTCAGGAGATGAGCATAGTCTCCAGGGAGAAACAGTCCCTGCTTCAGCCACGCGGCTCACTCTTGGGGCTGTGGAGAAACCTGAGGAGTTTTAGGGCCCTCAGTTAATAGTTTAGTAAGGCAAGACCTTTCCTTTCCTCAAGACCTGCCTTTCAGTGCATACCCCGAGTTCTCTGAGTCACATCCACTCCACTTTGACTCTTGCAGTTCTTACCAAGTATTTCCCGTCTATCTGTATGTGTGCATTTTTTGTGGAGGAAGGGATTCTAGCTTTCACCTGATTCTCAGGAATCTGCTGGGCTCAAAATTGAGAAGCACTGGCTCAGACCTTTAACTCTGCCAAGGTTAAGGAAAGTGACTCCCCGTACGGCTCCAAGGAACACTGGGCTGCTAGTTTCTATCGCGTGCACTCTTGTGCCTAGAACTTTTCTAGAGACAGAGAGTAAGTGGCAATGTATTGCCAGGCAGTGATAAGTGCAGTGATGACAGATACAACAGGATCAGGGGAGAATGAAATGACAGCAAAGTAGGGCTGTATTCATTTTTAAATTCTTTTTTGTTGTACTGGGGATTGGCCCCAGGGCCTTCACACTGAGCTGTGTCCCCAGTGTCCCCAGCCCTTTTCATTTTGAGACAGGGTCTTGCTAATTTTCTAAGTTTCCTGGGCTAGACTCAAATTTGGTGCCTCAGCTTCCCAGAATGCTGGGACTACAGGCCTGTATCACCAGGCCAGGCTTAAATTAATTTTTTATATTCATTTTTTTCATTTTTCTATTCATTCATCAATGCATTTATTCATCAGTTATTGAGTACCTAGATTGATTATATAAGTTGTCATGGTATGTACAAAGCTGTATAAAATATAATGCATGAACTGATAGTCTTCACAGATGAGATAAATCATGTACACAGACAGCACTAATGTCGAAAAGAAATTGAGGTGTGCCATAAAAGAGGTCCAGATGCATTTTTTAGTAACACGTTTGCCGTACCTACTGAGCACATTCATGGTGGGGAGTTGGTGTCCAGACATAACCCAGCTGGGTTCTTTTTTCATCCTCTTCCCCCGTCCTTCCCACTCTCGCCATCTCTTGGTCCCCCTCCCTCTTATTTCCTATAACCTATTTTTTGTTTTACTATTTAATTTGTTTATATTTGGGGTTTTCTCATGTCAGAGAAATCATACAATATTTTTTGTGTGTGTGTGTGGCACTGGGCATTGAACTCACGACCTTGTGCTTGCCAGGCAGGGCCTTAGGCCGCTGAGCTAGATCCCCAGCCCTGGTGTTTTTGAGACAGGGTCTCACTATGCCGTTCAGACTGGCCTTGAGCTCACTTTGTAGCCCAGGCTGGTCTCGAACTCACAACGATCCACCTGTCTCAGCCTCCCAAGTGCTAGGATTACAGGCGTGAGCCACGATGCCCGGCTAAAGCATACAATATTTAAGCTTGGGTGTCTACCTCACCTAACGCTGTGGTGGGAGGTGTAGATACGTTGCTTTGGGTCATTACACACGGGGTCTTGCGTGGGGCAGGGAAGGTAGTGAGGAACCAGGAAGAGCATGTGATGCATTGCAGACCATCCAAGCATTTGGACCGTTCTTGAGAGACGGGTAGATTTTAGCGCGTGGAGATGTTAGCTGCAGCTTACTATCCCTGGTTATTTATTCTGAGGAGACCGAGCACCTGCTGAGTGCCAGGCCCACTCATGGCCTTGTCATGGAGGTTACAATTTACCAGGGAAGACAGGCTCTCAACAAGTCATTTCCTACTTCCTGCCTGCCTGCCTGCTTCCTTCCTTTTCTCCCTCCCTCTCCCTCCCTCTCCCTCCCTCCCTCCCTCCTTCCCTCCTTCCTTCTGCATGTATGTGAGTGACTGTGAAATGCTATTCTTAATGCTCAGAATATAGCAATGAGTAAAATAGCCTCTGTTAGGGTTTAAGTCTAAAATGTACCCCCAAAACCTCACACGTGGAGAGGTGGGGTTTTTGGATGGTGATTGGATCCCAGGGATGCGGCACTCAGCAGGGCAAGTCCAGTGATGGGTTCTGTGATTCACAGCCTTCTGTGGCGGGAGGAGCAGGTGGGTCCCTGGACTGCACTCTGCTTCCTGGCTGCTGCGAGGTGAGCAGCTCCGTTCCGCTGTGCCCTTCTGCTGTGCCATTTCTGCCTTGCTGCCAGCCAACCACGGATTCTCTTCCTGTCAGTTTCCTAGGTCGGATATTTTGTCCTGGTGATGGGAAAGCTGAGTAATGTAGCCTATGTGCTCTTGAACCTAGATTCTAGTTGGGGAAACAAGTCAGTCAGCAGACAGTATATTTTCAGGTAGTGGAAGTACAGTGATAAAACATAAATCGGGGGAGAGTGCAGATGACTGTGAGGTGGGGCTAATTCCTGAGTGTGTTCAGGGATGGACACTGGTGGAGACCTGAGCAGAAATGAGGAAGTGATCCTTGTCATCAACAGCCTGGTGGAGAGCTTCCTGGGTGGAGGGACGGCTGATGCAAAGCCCCAGCGTGGAAGATTTGAAGTGTTGTGGGAATATCAGGATGGTCTCTAGGAATGTAATTTGTGAAGGACAACACTGTAGAAAATGAGAATGGAAAAACAGATAAGGCCATGTCTGACCAGGCTGGGTGTTCTGGCAGTGGGGGGGATTGGGAGACTCTAGGGAGAGTGACGTCATCTGATTTACCCTTAAAGGACCACCCTAGCTGCTTTGGTACAAAGTGGACATTGGCAGAGTGGTTTTCACAGTAGTTCAGAGGTTGCTTGACTCGGTGGACCAGTGGACATGGCAAGAAGACAGACTTACAGGCAGGGCCAGTGGGCTGTTCTGATGGAGGGAATGTGGGAGCAGAGGGAGAGGGTCCAGACTGATGCCACATCTAGGACTGGAGCGTCCAGGTGAGACACAGTGCCATCTGCTGAGACAGGTGTGCGGGGGAAGAGTGGGCTTCCATGGGGTCACGAGTCCTCTCGTTTCAGGTGCGTGCCTGACGTCACGTAGGCAGTTGGATGTAAGTCTGGCATGAGGGGAAATATTGAGGCCTGACATTTAATTTTGGGAAGTAATAGCATAAAGAGATTGTTATGGTTTGTGTCTGGATGTTCCCCCAAAACCTCATGTAGTCATGGCTGTGTGCTTTTCAGAGGTAGCTGAATCTAGAGTTTGTGATTGATTCCTGGTTCAATGCTGGGATTATAGGTGTGAGTGCTATACCCACCCTAGGGTGGGTAGCCTGTATATAGTAGAAGGGACAGAAATAGTCTTCTCTTACACTCCTCCCCTTTTGCTCTTGTTGCCTTTGCTGTCTTCTACCACCATGAACTGTCACCCTTCTGCCAATGTGCCACCCTGCCTTGGAGCCAGCTGATTATGGACAGAAACCTCCATAAACTGTGAGCTAAATAAACCTTTCCTTCCTTTAACTTGGGATGTCAGGTATTTTGTCTCAGCAATGAGAGAAAAGTAACCAAGACACAGATATTTAAAGCCATAAGACTGGCTGTAATCCCCAGTGAGTGTAAATAGAGCCATCATTTCTTGCATAAATACTTCAATTATGTCCCAAAGTGAGAGACCTTAAAAACATAATCACAATTCATTAATGACATTCATTATCTAATCCACATTCAGATTTGATTCTTTCTTCTTGTTCCTCCCTTTTGAATAGTTGATTAGTTAGAATTAGGAGCCAAATAAAGCCCACATATTGCCTTTGGTTGGTATGGGACAAGTATTTAAATCTGTGGGCTCCCCATTTTTCTTCCTTGCAATTTATTTGTTGACAAAATTGGGTCATTTGTCTTGTAGGGTTTCCCACATTGTGAATTGTGTGGAGTGCGAGGCGATAGTGTTAACCGTTCCTGCATTTCCCCTCCTGCCTATGGCAGATCAGACTTAGGTTCAGTTGGCAGGTGTGGGGCAGGGGCAGGGTGCAACTTCACAGGTTTGTGCACTTTTTTTTTTTTTTTTGAGACAAGGTCTCGCTACACAGTTCAGGCTGTCCTTGAGCTCACTTTGTGGCCCAGGCTGGTCTTGAACTTGCAATGATCCTTCTGCCTCAGCCTCCTGAGAGCTGGAGGTTTTGTGTTGTTTCTTACCATGGTGAATCAAGAAGCACTTTAGTTCCTTTTCTCTTTCTGATATTCACGTTGATCGGTGGATTCAGGAATTGCTAATGTGTTTCACCTATTGTAAAACTCCTTTCTAGTCAGCTTATGTCTTACTGGTTTTAGTAACCATTGGTGATAACTTCCTGAACTCATGATTTCAGCAGGAATGGCAAAATAGTGAAACAGGAAGTCTTTTATTTCTTCATTTAATTAACTGAAACACTTCTATGAAGAACTTTAACTTATTAGCTACTCGTTTACCCTGAGGTATAGGTTGTATAGGAAATATGGGATAAGCGCTTAGAAATCTCCAGGGTTGACCACAGAGTGCCCCTTCATGATGGCTCCTGAGTCCTTTAGAAAAGACCCTAGAAGGTGTTGACAGCTTCCTTGGTTTCCTAGTGTGACTCGACAATCCCGTCCTGTCTTGTCTGTGTCCCGCTGTAGACTTGAACTAGCCATTCTGCCAAGGAGTCTTGGCGTTCTCACTCTTGCGGGAGGTTGAATGCAGGGCCTCGCACATGGTAGGCAAACGCCTCGCTACTGGAACTGTTCCCTCAGCCCCAAAAGTAACTCTTCAATAGTAGGCAGCAGTAGGCCGGCAGACCTTGGTGTCCTTGTCTGTACACAACCCCTCATACTCATACACGTGTGTGCACACAAAGACTGCCTTTCCTCGTGAGGTGATTCAACCCTCAGATTGCAAAGGCAGAAGCGTGGTTCCCACGTGATATTTTCTCAGTGACCTGTGGGATCCAAATCCCTTACAAAACCCCTAGTGACAGAAACAAACACGTAACAGAAATTAGAGGCCCGAGCCCTTCACACAATGCCTTTCTAAGAGTACAGAGAAGACATCTTATCTGCTATTTTAACTTTGGCATGTAATTTTTTGCATGCCCCCCCCCCCAACTAGTGGGGAAGATAAAGGAAAAACAGCAGCCCAGCAGTCAGGCTGTGGCCTCCAGCCTTAGCCACACCCCTGCACGTGCGCGACCTGTCGTGCTCGCTGTGGACAGTGCCATGGTGGTATTAACTCTCTGATGGTATCAAGGGCAGATATTCCTAAATACCCACACATATTCCGGCAAGCCAGGGATTCCTGATTGACTGATGGTACTTTTTTTTTTTTTTTTTTTTTTGGTACTGGGAATTGAACTTGCAACCTCATGCTTGCCAGACAGGTGCTTTGCTGCTGACCTATATCCCCAGCTCTGACGATACTTTCCGAAGGATCTACTTAGGATCATATCTGAAAGCAGGACTTGGGTGACTAAGCACGCGGACAGCACGGAGAGCTGATTTGCACCGACAGTGTCTGAGCTGTGGTGCCACCCACGGCTCTCACAAGGAAGGACCTAAGGATGTCTTTTTGGAGACGGTGAACCTAGCCATTTTGGAAGAAAAGGAACTCTGTTTATTTGTAAACTTCTGATGGAAACAGTGAATGAATGAATCTGGCACGAGTCAAAACAGCAAAAATTCAAAGAAATTTTCACTAAATACTTTTGGAGATTGGGAACCAAGTATTTAAGATTTTTTATCAAAAGTCACAATTCTGGTCAGAAAAATTAACCATTGTTTACAGGTTTTCTGTTATTTTTATTAGGCCAACATTTTTAAAACTTTGGGGGTATGTTCTCCGTCTTCATTCAGACTGAAGATTTCTTTGTGGTGTTTTACCCTGGTTTTCTAAGTGGGTGTAATAGTATTAAGTGTCTAGGGATGGCTATGTTAATTGGAGCCTATGGCATTCACATTTGGAGAGAAGATTTATTAACTCTTTATGCCTTGTGTAAGAAGTGGGTCTTTCACTAAATCTGCTCTTTGTCTGATCTACTTAGACCATATGTCTGGTTTCACCTAAGGTGGGTATCTATTTTGAGGTCTCTAGATCAAACTAGCAAGGTCGTAGCCCTATCGGATATAAACACGAGGAGGAACTGTGAGAGAAGGCGCTGCTTCATTTTGGCCTCAGCTCAGATGTCGCCTGCCCACCTCCCTCCCCAGCCTGCCTGAGCCAGCCCGCCCCTCCTTCTCCGTTGTTCTCTCATCTTCTCACTGCTGTTGCAGTCGCTTGACGTTTTCACTCTCGCTTATTGCTAAGCCTTTCAGTTGGGTTCATTGCTGCATTCTTGGTGCCTGGCACCTGCCAGGTGCCCCCTAACGAAGTGCTGCATAGGTAAAGTGTCCCCATTTGTCACCTCCCTCAGATGGAAGCCTTCTGAGGATCCTGGTGTGAGTCATGCTTTTCAGCACTCATTTGAAAGAATGGAAGGAATCCACTACGTGTAATGACCAGATTTGTTTTTTATATTCATATATGCACATATGTGATCATTTAATTTTATGTTTAAATTGTGTACAGATTTCTCATTCTGAAATAAGATTCTTAAGAAGGTTGTGATGTTCCAAGTAATCTCTGGAACCTTTAAAGTCTGCCCCTGCCACTTCGCTAGTGTGGATGGGAAGATTGATGCACAGGCTCTACGTTGTTGTTTTTCTGGGATGCAGTGGTCCCTGGTTTGCTTTGTCACAGCCTGAGGATGTCAGAGAGTGCCGGTCTGGGACCATCATGGGACACACTCACTTAAAGGGCTTAGCATCTGGATTCTTTGCTTTTTGCATCTTCCTTACTGATTTCAGTCCTCAAAATGGTTAAGGATTGATATTTTTATGAGAACATTTCAAAACTCTTATTTATACATACTTTTGTCTTTTCCACTTCCTCTTCTATTTTAGCGGTTTCATTTGGGAGCACACTTTCCTGCTTGGTTGAGTTCTTTCATCATTGCCTAATGTACTGCTTGCTGTTATGCAGTGGACTCTTCAGGATGGCACTTTTGGGGTTTAGGAAAATGAGATGTGCACACAGCATTAATTTGGGGCATCTTGAAAAGCCAAGCAAACACTGCTGGATTAACTCAAGGCAGCCTTTTGTTGTTATTGTCCTTTTTGTTGTTGTTGTTTTTTGTTTTTGTTTGCTGAGACAGGGTTTCGATGTGCCATTCAGGCTGGCCTTGAACTCAGAGTGTCCTCCTGCCTCAGCCTCTTGAGTGCTGGGATTACAGGTGTGTGCTATCACACCCGGCAAGACAGCCCTTGCATTGGGAAAATAAAGGACCTTTTTTCAAACTGCATGGGGACTGCCTAATGCTGTCAGCTTCTGAATGTGTAGTTTTCCTTAGAAAGGAGCAATCTACCTATTCCTCCCTGCACCCCAGTGATTTAGCAGAATTTTTCTATCTTTTCTTCAGGTCATTAAACCAGAGAGCAATGACAAAGAAACAGAAGCTGCCTATGAATCTGATCTCCCCGAGGAGCTCTGTGGACACCACCTCCCACTGCAGTCCTTGAAAGGCTATAATGACAGTCCTGATGTCATTATAGAGGCTCAGTATGATGACAGTGACTCAGAAGATGGACATGGCAGTGCCCAGAACGTGCTGGTTGGCGGCATTAAGAAGCTCTCAGTTTGTGTTCATGCTAAAGGTGAGGCCTGGACTGATGCATGGCGTTCTCGTTTGGTGAATGATTAAGCGGTGGGCTTCTCTCTTTGTGACAGAGTAAGTCACGCAGCACGATTGGGGTGTTCCCAGTGCCTGACCTGTGGCAACCTTCAGGAGTGGGATTTGTTGTCGGCTTCTGCTGCTGGCTCTGAGGGAGGGGACAGAAGTGCCGTCCATGGTTCGTGTGGGCAGTAGGTGCTGTTACCACAGCCCTCGTGGGCTGTGCCTTGTGTCTGTAGTTAGCCTTGACATTTTTAGTGGTCTTCCCTGTCTCACTGTGTGGGTGACATGAACAGAATCAAATCAGCCTTTAAAATCTCATACACAAAAATACTTTGTTTTGCTCTTGGTTTTGCTTTAATTCAATATTTAGAAAAAGTTCCGTCATTGTGCCTATGGATCACCCTAAATTTTATAAGCAGATTATCTTTGGGGAGGATTTTGACTGCAGGCCCCTGAAAAACCCTGTGTAGTTTTCTGTGATTGACATCTAAGTCCTGGGTCCTCTGGATGCAGAAAAAGGTAGTGACAAACGCATGGGTGAACTGTACCCAAGGCCCTACCTGACCACACCCTGAAGAGCTTAAGGACGAGGAACATTTACAAGTCGAGCATTTCACTTGCCAATTTCTAAGAGGGTTAAGTAGAGGGAGTGTATTTTCCAGTCAGATTTTTGCGTATACTCTGAAATAGAGAAACTCGAGCAACACTGACCTGGCCAGGGGTAGTAGATAATTAGCTTTGTTATCAGGAAGAAGTTTCTGGCACAGTCCCCTTGAAAGGCTAGAAGACATGCCAGATGATTACCGCAGGAGGATGTCCCGCAGATGAGCTGGGGTAGGGACTGGCCAGCAAGCTCCCGCATCCTGAGGAAAGCTGGAGGCAATTTCAGGAAGTGACCGCAGGAGATCACCTCCCTCGCTCCTGGGACCTGGGCCAGGGAGCATACTCTGAACGCATGTGCCCCTTTTGGTGGCAGCGCTGTCCTTCAGAACGGATTCACTGAGTGAGGAGGCTTCTACTCCCTCTTTCGCTGCTGTACCCCACGCCTGTTGAGCCGCAGACGCCCCGGTTTTTCTTATTTTGCAGCACGCGTGCTTCGATTGCCGGTGGTTTCACAGTTCAGGGCTCAGCCTAGTTCATTTGGATGCGAGTCCTTGAAATTTCCTTCTTCCAATGTTTGTTTTTTCTCTAAAAATAGTGGAATATTGTGACTCTTCCTAAAGTGCATGTGTGCTTTATGACAGCGTCAGAACTAGAAGAGAGGGAAATAACCAAGACTTTACTAGCCAGATGGTTCATCAGTGAGATCATCAAGACGAGAGGTATGCACAGGACAAAGCCAACCCATGGGCACGTCGAAGCATATCAAGCATTTGGCTCAAAGCTGGCTCGGGGAAACCCAGCTCTGATGGTTAGGCTCGGTAGGTCTCAGCACCCGTTTCCCCAGGGCTGTACGCTGAGTGGATAAGACGCCTTGCTCTCTCAGAGTTGATACAATGCAAAGGCAAGGGAGTACGATGGACCGAAGCCACAGTAGAGTTGATGGCTGGATCGGACAGGCGCAATTGGCTTTGACCTTTGGAAGCCCCGGTGACCAGGCTGCCCTTGGCGTGTCGTCGTTACAATTTCCCTCCCTCCCTTTCACAAGTAAATGTCACTCAGCACTCTCAGGTCCACATGTGCGTGTTTTTCCCTTGCTCTTGTGTTCTCGCTAGCCCACTGTTCACGCACGTTGCTTCTTGAGTAGCCCTGATCGCGAGAACAGCCCTGACCCTTCCCTCAGCGTCTGGTACAGATCTCGCTTTCCCGCGAGCCTCTAAATACAGAGTCTGGGAAACCACATGGCTGTTTCTCATTTCTTGCCCTCTTGATATTTAGGAAAATTGCAATTTGCTCTTTAAAACATCATAGCATTTGTAAGCGTATTTTAGCCAGCCTCTCTTACTCAGGATAATATAAAATCTGGTTACGGTTAAGATGTTAGTACTTTTTGCACCATTTAAGGTTTTGAAATTTGTTATTGAAACAAACCATAACCTTAAGAACACCGTAAATTTTTCCTAAGACTTCTAGAAAGATTCTTTGCTTTGTATTGTACTTGCAAATGCATTATTAATCCTAGTTCATGCTTGCGTTAAAAAGGTTTTTTTTTGTTTTAATATTGTGTTTCTTTACCCAAAACAAATATTACATATTACATGTGTGTGCACCATTTCTATTTGGCCAGGAAATATTTGTATCTTTATGAAAAGCATTAGTTTCTCTGGTAAGTGAGCATTCAGCCCTGGTTGTCTATAAAACTCCTCAGTCATTGCATTAAGAAAACGGTTCTGTAGGTCTCAGACCCTTTCCTCAGGGCGGGGGGCGGTGTGGGGTGTGTATCATCCCCAGGCCCTGAAAGAAGCTAAGCCAAAGACTGGGGCCCTTCCTGAAGGCTGAGCTGCCACTCTGCAAGCACCGCCTTTGTTTTTAGCATGCAACTGTGCTGTCTGTGGAGATGGTGGGGTACAACTCGGTTCAATTTCCCTGGTGTCAGATGCATCAGTAGGTAAGGGTTACCTGGTTAGCAAGCTCCAAAGGATAAAAATCCCCATGGGTGGGCGAGCGGCTCAGTGTCTTTCATCAGCTGGAGTGGTAAGAACAGTTGGGCCCCTGCATGTGGTGGTCCTGACCTCACCAGGCTGTGATGTATATTTCCTGCCCTCTATTCCAGCAGGATCCGTCAGAGGGCCTTCTCAGTCTTGGAGTCTGGAAGGAAGCCGGTAGCAGTACCTGATGAGTGAGTGTGGCTTTGAAGGGTAAAGTCGGTGGCCTTTCATGTCCCTCTTCAGCCAACTCCAGGGTTTCCTGAAGAGGAGATCCCTGCCGAATCCTGCATCCCTCTGAGATCTGAATCAGTCTCAGGCTCTCCCTAGGCCTGACTCACCACCGGGAGTCAGGAAGGCCCCTGTTTTACCCCTTACGAGCACTCTCCCACTTTGGGTTACTGAACCCAAGAATCCCTTCTCCAGATTGCCTGACCGCCATTCTTCTTTCTCAGAGTTAAGTTTCCTCTCTGCCAGCGTTCCACTCTGTATAGTTATCATTGTTTTAACTGGAGGATGTAATGTTGGCTCTCTTGGTTTATTTATTTTTAATGTTGCTTTAGAAATAATAAAAATTAGTAGCAATTTCATATCAACCACAATTTTAGGACAGTGTTTTATGCTAGTCTTTACAGATCTGAGTCAAGTAAAGCCTTGCCCAGAGTTACGTTAAACAGGGTACAGCGGGAATGTTTGGCTTCCCTATCTACACTGGGTGGCCAGTGCAGTCATCTCAAAAGAGATAGAAGTCAGAGCTTTCAGTATCCTGATCCCAGTTCTGTGAAGTGTGAAAAAGAAATCCATGCACAGGAGAGGAACAGTTCTTTACTAACTGCGGGTTTATCCAAGCCAGAACGCTCTCACAGCTGTACCCCACTGGCACTGCCTCAGGCTTCTTCTACCTTCTCATCCCTGCAGTCCAGATTAAGTTCTGTCAGTTGCCTTGGCATATCCTTTGCCCATTTTCTGTCAGTTTCTGTTCTCTTGTTGATTTCTAGCAATTTCTTTTTGCTCTGTAATAACCCCTTTATAACTGACTCGCTACAAATATCTTCTCCTGTCCTATCATTCAGGAATTTGTTAACTTCGTCTGTGGTTTCTGTCACTGAACAAAACCCCTTAATTTCGATGTGCTAAAATGATATGAACCAGATACTGATTTTAAAAAATTTTCCCTGTTGGTAGTTCTCAGGATCTTCTATTGTGTAGTCTTTTATTAAGTTTACAGTTCAGAGACAGATGTTGAACCATCCTTGAATTCCTAAGATAGATCATACTTAATTCTGCTGCGTTAGTGTTTCTAAAATATGTTATTGGGATCTTTTTGGTACTGTGTAGTGTAGAATTTTTGTATCATGTTAAAATGAATCTGAGATTTTTCTTGTCATCAGATATTTAGAGTCAGTATCTTAATAGCTTCGGAAATGTTCTCATCAGTTTTTGACTGGCCCCTATTTTTCTGGAACAGTTTGTATAGAATGGGAATTAACTGTCCCTTAGCATTTGGTAGAAAGCATTGTGAAATTGTCTGCACCTGCTGTTTTTCAGAAGCTGAGCTCTTTGCTGTTTTAATCTCTTTCACACTGATTGGCCTGCTCAAGTTGTCTTTTTCTTCTTGTGCCAGTTTCGGCAAAATTTAATGAGAATTTATCTATTAACTATATGTCATAATGTATTAGCTCATAGATATTATTGTTAGTATTTAATATTTTATTTTCAAAATCTCTTTTGTGTCTGTACTTTGGCTTTCTTTCTCATTCTGTATTTTAACATTTCTCCCTTCTTTTTCTTGCCAAGTATTTCTTGCCAAAATTCAATCTTATTAATCTTTAGAAGAACAAGCTTTTTGATTGTGTTCTCTTTATTACTGATATGTTGTTCTGTATGTCACTGATAGTTGCTGTTAATTATTTAATTTCTTGAGGGCTTTGGTTTTTTGATTCTTTCCCCAACTTACTGAGTTGAATACTTATCTTTATGTAACCTTTCCTATTTACTTTGTAGCTTTTTTTGTTTTCTTTTACTTTGTAACATTTAAAAGCTATAAATGTCATTCTAAAAAATTCTTTAGTTGTATTCCACAGATTTGGATATACAGTAAGTGATTTTATTTTTCTAAATCTAAATATTTAATATCCTTTATGACTTCTTCCATAGGTAGATTAGTTGTTTGCTAAGGTTCTTTACTTTCTCTTTTTTCCCTATTTTTGTTAATGTTTAAGTTTTATGTTATTATAGTCAGAGAACAGAGGATGGAGATATATATATATATATATATATATATATATCTTTTATTGACCCTTGCTTTGTAGTCTATTACATGATCAGTATTTCTAAATATCAAAGACATGCACGTATGCAAAAACTTGATATAGAATTGTTCTTCCTTTCATAATCTACTTATTCTGTCACTTTCTAAGAGGCATCTTTAAAAATCCTTGTCTAAAAATTTTTGTTTCCTATAGTTGTATAGCTAGATATACTTTGTTTCCTATGGTTGCATCAATGGTAGCTAGATATACTTTGTTTCCTATGGTTGCATCAATGGTAGCTAGATATACTTTGAGCTAGTCTAACATACACTTGTGCATGTGGGTTAGAATATACCTACATCGATTGAATATGATGGTGCACACCTCTGATCCCAGCTATTCAGGAATCTGAGGAAGAAGGATTGCAAGTTTGAGGGAAGCTTGACCAACTTAGTGAGACTCTAATTTTTATTCCCAAGTTACAGAAAAGGTACACAGTTGAATACACTTTAAATCCCCTGGCCTGGTAGCTTCTCAGGAAACATCAATGCCTAGATACCATCCCAGCGATTCAGATTCTAGTTGATCTTGAGGATGCTTGGCATTGGTACTTTACAAAAACTCTCCAGAGATCCAGGGATTCTGTGCAGATTAGACCACTGTGGGACCAGTCCCAACTGGCCCCTTTCCATTGTGCTCTACCTCTCCTGATACCATGGCAGCGTGCACAGCACAGGCTAAATATTTCATGGGAATGAACCAAGCATAATGGTTGAATTAGTGTAAGATCAACAGTGTATACTAAATAAAACCATTGGGGTGAAGCTCACTAGGAGTAAGATATTTGCACAGGCTCAGTGACTTACTACTTACAGCTGACTTACTAATTCATTACACTGGGAAAAAGTCCTTTTATAGTGGACAGACCTTATGGTCACCACTTCTAACCAAGTGGTCAAACAGCATCACCATTAGTGCAACAATCTGATATTTTGTACCTTCTGATGGAATGGATTATGGTACAGTACAACATCATCTATGAAACATTCATGCATTAGGTATTGTGGCCCATGCCTGTAATCCCAGTATTTGGGAGACTGAGCCAGGAGGATTGCTGTGAGTTCAAGAACAGCTTAGACTACACAGTGAGACCCAGTCTCAAAAAAAAAAAATTCATGTAAAAAGTATGGTACCTGACTCAAGCCTTTCAGCCCTAACATCCGGTAGCGTGGGAATATGGGGAATGCTGAAAGAAGTTAAATGGCATGAGAGAAGGTGTAATAAGATAACTACAAAAGGATAAAAGACAAGCAGCACGGTGAGGTGGCACATGCCTGTAACCCCAGCACTCAGGAGGCAGAGGCAGGAGAATTGCTGCAAGTTCAGGCCAGCCTGGGATATATAGTGAGACTCTGTCTCAAAAAAAAAAAAAAAGCCAAAAGAGATATAATAAAAAATAATGTATAGATGTCAATGAAATCCTGAATGGAAGAAATATGGCAACAAATTTAAATTGTGACTGGATATTAAATAATATTTTGAAATTGCTGCTATTTTTTTTTTAGGTGGACCTGTCCTTATTTTGGGGAGATACTTGTGAAGGTTTTTGGGGTGAGGTATGCTAATGTCTAACTTACTTTCCAATGTTTTATTTCAGAAAAACGATAAACAACTCTATGTAAGGGTGTGTATATGTGCACATGTGGGTATATGTACCAATTGGAATGCTAGTGAGTGTAGCAGCATGTCAACATTTGGTGAATAAATGTGTATTTGTAACATAGCTTTTCGTTTTTCAGTATGTTTAAAAATATAGAAAATGAAAAAAATTGAATGAAAAACTATACCATATGTTACTGAATGAAAAAATCATTGTGTCCTTCAAGTGTGGATTTCAAGAGCTGGCATTGCTCATCCCTCCTCTTTGGCGTAAGAGTGCTCCAGAGTATAAAATTATTACTGTCTCTTGTTCAAAACTTACATGGTTAGGGCTGCTACTTTTAGTTGGGCAGCTTTTCTAGTAACTACTTTTATTCAATGAATCACAATTTTATTTCCCATTAAAATTATTTTTCCCAGTGTATCACATAAGGTGTCAATAAAGAAAATACCGGAATAAAGATTTTTAAATTACTCAAATAGCAATCGATTAAAAGAACATGGGAAATGAATGAAGCCTTCACATATTTTGGCAAAAGCAATGGTTTTTATGAACACATTGCAAAAGTCAAATAGAATGAGGCTGTCACATATCGTTGCTGTCATATAATTTTGTCAACAATTATGCAAAAACTCATCTGTTCTAAGCAGTATGTTCTTGCACTAATAACCAAAGTTTGTTACATATAAAATAAATTGATTCTTCCCACTCTAATCTGTAACACTTGGTACCCACCCTTACGTTATGAGCCGCCCTCTCTGTAAATGATCTGCAGGTGTCTTGCTGTTCTGTCTCTGACCTGGCACCGAGCAGGCATCCAGTTCTATCCGTCTGGGCAGTGGAAGGGCAGTGGACGTGGGGGAGGTGAGCAAGGATGGAATCCTTCACTCTGCCCCTGAGGTCGGGAGGTCCTTGTAGCCGAAGGATTCTGGGAGTGACTGCCTTCTCACTAACAGCAAGGATTCATCAGACAGGCTGTGACGAGTCATGAAGGGCTTGGGGACCCTCCACTGGCACGGCTCTGACTCTCAGAACCACCACAGCCGGTGCCACTGACCTTCGCCCTCTGCTTATCCATTTGCTTCTTCACCCAGCATTCATGGAGTGACTGTGATGGTCGTGGTGCTCTGCTGGGCCCAATTCACGCAAAAGTGACTCTTGCTCCTGCCCAGCTGCTCCTGTCCTTTCTGGGCTGGGTGTGTTGTGTAGCCCTCCATCCCTGGTGCTTAGGGACCTCTTCAAGAGTCCTTCTCTGCAGAGGCCTCCTGCTCCCCCTTTCCTCCCTCTTCCCCCGACAGCTGGCTCCAGAGCCGCTGTCTGTGGCCATGGGAAGGTTAATCCTCATTGTAGTGCTTTACGTGAATTACTTGGCAATGAAGTTGTTTTATCTCACTGCATGGAGACCCACTCTCCTGCCTCCGTGCCAGACGGCCTCTGCTGTGGATTTTCAGTCAAGCGTTCACAGCCCTCTCATCTCTGCTGCTGAGTTCTTGCCAGAGCGCAGCTGCCCCAGGGTCCTGGCCTGACCGCTACCCGCGATCCTCCTGTGCCGCTCTGCAGAGTGCGTGAGCTGCTGACACGAGCGTGTGGTCCACCTGCCCTGTCCTGTTTGCCTGTCCTCTCGCTGTAGCCTCTGTCCTCTTAGCTGCGGTGATTTAGGGTCAGAAGCGTTACACTGTGCAAGAGATGTGACTGCGGCTTGCCTTGAGGTTTTACTTATCCAGTGTTTGTTTTGTTAGACCGAATTTGCAGTGCGTCGTGCTTACATTCCTCGCGGGGAGTGGGTAGATGGGCACACACAGCTGGTTTTATTGTTCATCCCTGTTGGCGTGAGCGTATTCATGAATTAGAGACCTTTCAGACTGTTTTGTGATGCCGAGTGCCTTGACCTGTAAACAGCCCCTTTCCCTCAAGTGGGTTTCTGTGTTTGTAGATACTGTCTACTGATGTTTCTATAATTGAATTAGAACTAAGACACTTTAAAATATCATTGCAAAATAAAGATGCATCTAGTTGTGTTTCTGTGTACATTGAAGGATAATTTTGAATGTTGGAATAACCGTTTGTTGGGTATCAGTGAGGTGAATACAGTTACAGTAGATGTAACCACAGTGCAGATACTGTTAGCCTCTGAATACACTTAGTCATACTTTAAATCTAGTATCTAGAAAATTCTAGAAAAGACAGAACTCATAAGCCTGCATTCAGCAGGGTTTTCTGTAAAGGGCTGCAGTCTGTGTGGTCTGCCGCCTGACAGCACTGTGCAGATCGTTTGGCCTGCTTGGTTTGCTCTCGGGAAGGCACCGGAGTGAAAAGGGCAGAGAAAGCCTGGGTGTCGTGAGAGGGTCTTTAGCTTTGGACACCTGCTGACAGCGCTCAAGCTTGGAGAACCTCTGCTGAAGTTGATAGTTGAGGCTGACTGGGATTTTAGTGAGTATTTTAATTATTTTTTATGTTTGAAAATTCTGCGTTGTTTTGTTTTGTTTTGTTTTGATTTTTGGAGGCAGTGTCTCACTGTACTCCAGCTGGCCTTGAACTTGTGATTTTCCTGCCTCAGCGTCTCAGAGAGCTGGGATTATAAATGCAGACCTCCACATCTGGCTTCATTTTTTTAGTTTTAAATGGTTATTAGATTTCTTTTCCTTTGTGGTTTTTTTTTTGTGGAGGGCTAACATTTTATTTAATTGTAGGTCTTTTAAGGCACTGTCCATACCTTACTTTGCTATTTGTATGCATCTTTATTGTTTAATTTTAATTTTTATTAATCCATGTTTGTAGCACATGATGATGACATCAGTCATGAGGAGCTGGTACCCATCATAACGCATCTTAATTCTTTTTTTCATCCCAGTCCCCATCTCTCGGTCCCCTTCCGTTTTGCACAAGATATTAGCTTCTCAAGCCTACGTACATTGTGAATTATAGAGTCTTAGGTCCTCTTAATGTATTTTGTTAGTTTATAGCATTATCTTGCCCCTTTCTTTTTTTTTTTTGTGGCACCACGGATTGAACTCATGACCTTGCGCTTGCCAGGCAGGCGCTTAGGCTACTGAGCCAAATCCCAGGCCCTTGTCTTTTTGAGACAGGGTCTCACTATGCTGTTCAGGCTGGCCTTGAGCTCATGTTGTAGCCCAGGCTGGTCTTGAACTCGCAATGATCCTCCTGTCTCAGCCTCTCGAGTGCTGGGTTTACATGTGTGAGCCACCGTGCCTGGCTCTTGCCCATTTCTTACTAGGAAAAACTTAATTCTTTGTAGTATTATTTGAAAGAAAAATTTTTCTAGAACTCCCCCCTCCCGTTACTGTTGACAGAGAGTGAAACTCTTGCTATGTGTTTCTTAACTGGATACTTAATGAATGTTATTATTTCTAATAATTTTGTAGTTGGTTGTTTTGACATTCAAAGTATAAAATAATTTGTCCGCAAATAATTTTGCAGTCTCTCATTTATCACCTTATTTCATTGACTGTCTCTAAGAATTGTTATACAGTAGCAGTGACTGCCTCGTCCTGTCCTTTAATGGGAATGCTTCCAGTATTACCCCTCACACACAGCGCTTCCCCCTGTGTCTTCTCTTTTGCTAGATGTTTCTGTTGTGAACGGATATAGAATCTTTTTCAAGTGCCTTTCGAGTCTCTTCCAAGATGCTTCCCC
>RJWT010011669.1:0-23083 GCA_004365215.1 Cuniculus paca
AAAGTAAAGTTGGAGTAAGTATACCACACAATTCCAAAACTTACCATAAAGCTACAGGAATTAAGACAGTGAGATAGCACAGTACAAACAGGCATGTTGAGGGCTAGGGTATAATGCAGTGCTACGGCACTTGCCCAGGGAGAGTCCACAAATGAGCCTTTACGCATATGATCAACTGGTTTTTTATTAAGATGCCAAGACAATTCAGTGGGAGGCAGGATAGTCTTTTCAAAAGCAGTGTTGTAACAATTAGAGACCCTGTGGTGGCCTGAGAGCATGTTGGGTTTCTGTCCCTGGCCACTGAGAGTTGGGACACCCTTCCTACTGAGCTGGGTTCCCTGCTGTCCTCTCATTCCTCCTCTGACTTCTTCCCCTCATCTCTCCTGTTCTTCTCCATCCCTGGAGGCTCCAGATACGCTGGGGAAAAGGGAAACCAGCTGCTTTCTGCTTGCTGTTTACCAGCACCTGCGTGACCTTGTTAGCCAGGTTGATTGATTGTCTGAACCTCTGCTACCTCATCTGTCAGGCAGGGATGATAATATTTGATCACCAAAAGGATTAAATGAAGTACTGTAACCCAGGCACTGGGCACATAGTAGGTTATCAATGAATTAAGATTATTAATCATTACAGTCTTGGCATCAGCTAGCCCAACAGGCAACAGTTGAGACCAGAATAGTTGCAAATCCCCATAAACAATCAACCCTTTGTGGCATAATGGTGCAGATGTTAGAGTTAACTTTGAGGACCCACATCACGCCCTGCACATGGCCAATATCACCAGTCCATGTCTCCCTAAAGGAGGGAGAAGTCAGAGAGAAACTGACTAGAGTTGAGGGTAATGAGGCGTGTGACTGTCAACAATCCAATAATCAAGATTCCTTCAGACAGTGATCTAAGCCAAGGCTTCCTGATAGGCGCATGGATTTGCTGAGATCCTGTCGGCTTGCAGCAGCTGATGTAAGCAAACCTGTGGTTCAGGAGGCCTGGGGTAGGACCTGTGCTGGCCTCTGACCTGCCCAGGTAATAATACTGACCCTGCAGTCCATAGCCACAAGCCAAGTAGCAAGGATCCTGAAACATCGGTTTCCATATTTGCAATCACCCAGGAAACTTTAAAAGCATCTGATACCCCAGAGCAGTGATGGCAACCTTTCAGAGACCAAGTGCAACCCCAAACTCACTTATTTATCACAAAGTGCCAATACTGCAATTAAACCTGAATACTGAGGTATTGATTTACAAAAAAACAACTCATATAACTCACGATGTCCTTGCAGAGCAGTGTGGAACACGTGCCCTAGGTTCGCCATCACGGCCCTAGAGGTTAGTACTGGATTGGTCACAGGTGTGTCCCGGATGCTTCCAGCATTTGTGAAATTTCCCTAGTGGATGCTATGGGGCAGCCAGGATTGAGAGCCACTGTCCTAAACTGACCTTGGTCTCTTTCTCTCCTTATCCTCCTGCTGCAGAGATTTGTCTTGAGCACCAAGGAAGGAAGTTGCCTTCATTTATTCTTCTATAAGTATCCCCTTCACTCGAAGAGCAAGAGGAAGAAAAGAAGGGCGAGGAGAGACTGTAAACCCTTTGTCCTAATTACGATGCCCGGAGACAGGAGCTGTGGGCTGCGCTCAGGAAGCAGAGCACTGACATTTTCACACAGGGAAAAGAGAGCATCTCCCCAAATCAGGACCTTGGTGACACTTTGAATATTTTAGGGGAGTCTTGAATGTTAATGTATGCACTCTGGAAATAGCTCCTTCCCAGATGGAGAAAAGTTCTGCCTGGTTCTTGCAGTTCACAGTTGTCTCTGGGCTCTACCACAGAGCTCTGACTCCAGAGACACAGGAAAGGTGGCCTTTTCCTCCAGTCTACAAATGTAAGGCCATGCCTACCCCTAGTCCTAGCACAGCTTGACAGTGGAAACCCCTTCCCCTGAACCTAGCTGGTCACCCCGGAAGTGGAGACCCAGTAGAATGTGGGCTTCGAATCTTTCACAAGGTGGGGATCGACAAGCTCACATTTGCCTGAGGTAGCTGCTGCAGGGAATATTGATTGGGTTTATTAAATTTTGGTTTTGTTTTTGCTAAAATTTCCCCACTGTTCTTGTTGGGGCAAAAATATATATAACACAAACTTTATTTACCATTTTAGCCACTTCTAAGTATACAGTTCGGCATGGTAAAATCTATATAATATAAAGCCACCTTAAATATTTTTACATTAACTTTTTGGGGGGTAGCAGTTCTGGCAACTGAGCCTACACCTCATACATGCTAGTCAAGGGCTTTACCACTGAGCTATACCCAAGTCCCACCTCTTAGCCATTTTTAAGTGTTCAAATACAATGACATTAACCATAGTCATCTTGCTGTGACGTCATCACCACCATGCCTCTCCAGAATCCCTCTACCCATTAGACACCAGTTCTCCATCCCCTCCTCCAGCCCCTGGCATCCCCCATCTTCATGACCTAGGGGCCTCAGATATGTGGCAGGTTTATTTCACTAAGCATCACATCCTCCAAGCTCATCCATGCTGCTGTGTGTGATAGAATTCCTACCCTTTTTAATGCAAGAGCACTGGTGTTGGGGCCTGTTTGAAATCATGGCTTCAGATAAATGTTTCACATCTCTAGGCCTTGCTTTCTCTGACTGTACAGTCTCCTGTTAGGCATAGAGCAGAAACCCAACCTCAGTGCCTCAGACACAGAGGGTGATTTCTCCCCATCAACATACAATGAAATATTTGCAGGAGGCAGCTAGACTGTTCCACAGTATCCTCCTCAGTGCCTTCCTTTTTCTCCATCCTTCTAAGTGGGTGTTATTCCAGGTAGCTCTAGAATGTTCCCCAAAAGCCTCATGTGTTCAGAGGTTGGGCATTTGGAAGGTAATTGCATCAAAGGGGCACTATACCCATCAATGCTAAATATGCTGTTAGGAGATAGGGCCTGGTTGTAAGAGGAAGATCATTGTGGGCATGACCTGGAAATGTGTATCTCCCTTCCATGTTCCTCTCTTCATTCTCTGCTTCCTGACCACCATGATGTGAACACTTTACCAGATCCTTCTACTATATTCTTCCTGCCAACCAATGATAGTGTCTAGGATGCTGATGATGGTGATGAAGGGCTATGGACATAAACACTTTCAGGAGAATAAGTATTTCTGTATGACTGTTGATTAACCAGATTTCATTGGGATTAATGAATGCTCACTGCATATCTGGTACTTGGCAGATATCAGTATATCAGCTTCAGTGAGTCTCCTGATCTTTAGGATGTTCTTTGGGACTAACTCCAACTCTGGCCTCAAGAAAACATAGTTATCTCTGAGCTGATATGATCCACTTGTTCTCACCCCCTGGACTGTGATTTGTTCAGACATGGTCACATTATGGACCTAAGTCAAAACCCTGAGGGGAATTTTAATGGAATGTCCTAGGAAAGGAGTTGTCTTGCATCTGTGAAGGTTCTTAGAAGGGACAGATCCCTGCCCGCTCTCTATAAGGATCCTTCAGGACTGGTTGGTAGCCATATTATAATTTTATGTCATGGAGTTGATACCATCAGAGATGGATGAGCTGGAGTTTGTCTTCTTTGCATCCATGTGCAAGTTGTTACTATTACCAGCCTGATTTTACGGAGAGGAAGACTGAGGCTCACCAAGGCCAGGGCTGTATTACCAGCAAATGGCAAATCTGAGACTTGAAGCCAGGCCATCAGACACCACTCTGGGAGGTTGAAGCAAGAAGTTTACAAGTTCGAATCCAGCCTGGGCAACTTGGCAATTTAATGAGACCCTGTCTCAAAATAATAGTAGTAAAAAAAAACGCGGGGGCGGAGGAATATAGCTCAGTGCAAAGGTTC
Organism: Cuniculus paca; assembly: GCA_004365215.1. NCBI lineage: Eukaryota > Metazoa > Chordata > Mammalia > Rodentia > Cuniculidae > Cuniculus > Cuniculus paca. The sequence continues at coordinate 3,869 of RJWT010011669.1, forward strand.
TGGGTTCAATCCCCAGTAGTGCAAAAGAAAAACAAACACACAAACAAAATGTACTGAAAATGGTGTTTGTTATATGACTTCCAAGTTTAACCTGGCAGCCCACACTCCTCCTCCCTGTGATGCCAGCACCCCCTCACACTCCTGGGTCAGCTCCTAGCCCTCTGCAAGGTGAGCATGGCATGTTCTAGGGGCAGGATGGAAAGGGGAACCAGGCAGACATGAAATCAGTCTTATTAAATTGTGAGCGTAGTGTGAATCTATTTGGTGCCTCTGTAAAATCTCATTTAAAAAATCAAGACAGGCACAAAAGAATGGAGAGGAGCCTCGACCACCTGAGGTGATTTGCCATCACTAAGTCTCAAGGCAGAGGTTGTGGAGGACACCCCCACCTTCCATCCCTGCTGTCCGCTCACCTGCCATTTGCCCCCTTTACATACAGGCTTTTGCACCTCACCCCAGCTTGAGGTGGCCACTCTTCCCCATAGTCCCTGTAACCTTGTTGACTTCCTGCCAACCGCCCTGAATCCATCCATCAGAGATTCCCACACTGACCATGCCCAGTCCAGCAAAATTTGGAGTGGAGGTAGAGAGGGTTCCTGCCCCGTGGGCCAGTGCCCTGGCTGAGGCTGCTGGTACCACAGAATTGGGATCATGCAGAAGATCTGTTTCATACCCTCCTTTCTCACCCTTTGGCATTTCCTCAAGCCACTAAGTTGTCTTTTCAAACATAATACAACTGTTGACTGCTTAGTAGCAGTGGGTCAGTTCCTTTCCCACCCCCCACTGTTGAGCATTCAGATTGTTTCCAGTTTTTTAAGGTCTTCCATCTAACAGTCTCAAAGGGAAGGAAGAATGGAGTCATGACAGTCAAGAATTTATGACCCATGTGCCCAAGTTTTACTCTTTATGTATTGCTGTGTCTTGGCATGCTTGGTGATGAACTGTCCAATGTGGAATCAAAAGATAGACTGGGGGAAGTCCTGATCTGGATGTTTAAAAACAGTGGAGGATGGGTAGATCACAAACCCTCTCAATAGGAACCATTGCTGATATGCAGTGGGGGACATGGAATGGAGCTGGCTTCGTATCACTGCATTTGTAAACAAAGTTATGGAAGGACCATGGGAGAGTCAATATCCTTGAAAGAGAGACGCTGCCTGGTCCAGAGGAGGCCTGAATCTGTCCTGACACTAACCAGGACCTCCACATCCAGGACCCTCTTGCGTGCAAGAGGAAAGCAGGAAGCTTAGGTGGAACACACAGATGGAGAGAGGGGAGTGCTGCAGCTTACTGAACCAAGAAGGAGTTCGATCTCAGTTGATAATGGGTCAAGACAAAAACTGGAGTCCTAGGAAAGCCTCAGGAACAAAGGGCTCAGAGTTGGGGTCCAAACCAAGATGGCAGCAGGGTTAGGGGAAGGTGAAGCCAGGTTCAGGAGGGACCCACTGAGCAGGAAAGAACTCCAGAGTTCAGTGGAAGAGCTGTCCAGGATGCAGTATCAGGTGTGACAGCTCAGGGGAATCCCTCGAGGCTGGGCCCCACCTGATGGCTCTTAGACATTGGATAGTTCATTCGTGAGTCACACATGTAAAATTCCCACACAGCTGTCAGCAACCACCTTGCCCGTGTTCCTAACACCTCCACCATTTACCTCACTCAGCTCTCTCCGCCCTGGGGGATCATTTCCTTCCATCCAGAAGGGAATGAAGGCTCCTTCTCCCCATACCTCATCATAAATCTAGGAGATAAAAAATTAAAGACATCAACTAAAGTCACCTTGCTGACAAACTATAACTTGAGAAAGTTAAATGTACATTGGAGGGCACAGGAAATCCATTTGAGAAACTTATTCCTGAAGTTCACTGTCTACTACAACCTTAAAGATTTTATATTCCCAAATTACAGAAAACATTTGTGGCAGTGAGCTTTAAAAAACAACAACAAAATGCTTTTGGAAAAGTTGTGAAACCTATCTGTGCACCAACATGAAGCAGCAGTTTTCTCTAATGTTCCTGGTGATCACACTGAAAAAGATGGAGCAGATGTGGAAGATGATGGTTCCAGGGGTGTGTGGCACTGATATGCAGCCTTAAAGGTGATGATCAGCTCACTTGGGAGAGCTCAAGGGAAGAAAGACAAGAGGGCAGAGTGAACACATATGATGTATCAATAGGATCTGACCAGTAGCAGCCGTCTTTTGTGGAGGCAGTCTGGCCCCATTGTCCCATTGATTCCCCCATGTCAATGGTGCTGCTGGAGCTTACTATTAATCTAATGGCTGTGCTCTGGAATAATAATGCACCATTCCTGCCCTATCTCTCCTGTTTGATAGACACCTTGGATCCATCAGAGAACAGGCCCAGGAGCCACATCCATCATCATTAAATAGGAATCAATAGAGGAGGCCACGTGAAGGGAGCACGATGTATGCATGAGAGCAGCTGCCTCTCAACTCCAAGTCCACTCCTGTCCTGGTCCCAAGCTCCAGACTGCCAAGAGGCTTTGGAAAAGCACACATCTACTTTGGAAATAATATTGCTAAGAGGCCACCAGAGTTGGGTGGCCTGTCTCTGACGTCGTCCCAGGCTGAGCACATAGGTAGTGTAGGCTCTGGGTTTTCATGTGAATGGATTTTTGGGGCAAATTCACAGCTCCAGGCCCAGGAAATCATCCTGCAGACCTCACGTAGCTCAGCAGGCTGCAGAGTAGCTAAAAACAAGGATTTCATTTTCTTAAATGTCTTTCAATGAGCAGAAATATTTAACTTTGAGAAAATTCAACTTCTCTCTTTTTTTTTCCATGTTTGTGCTTTTCATATCTTGAACAGAAAATCTTTGCCAACTGCAAGGTTATGAAACTCTCTCCTGTGTTTCCTTATAAAACAAGAATCAAGACTTCCAGGAAGATGGCGGAACAGTAAGCAGCAGAATAAACAGTCTCCCTGAGAGACACAATCCTGATGCTGGAATATACCGTCGTGGGGAAGACAAGAAGGAAGGAAGCGGGTCCCCTGGACCCAGAAAGAATCTAAAATGTGAACTGAAGCCCACAGAGAAAGTAAAAGGAAAAACTTGAAGAAGAAGGTGGTAGGTGGCAGCACCTTACCTTGGAGCCAGACTTACCATGAAAGAGGAGCTGTTGGAACCTGGGGACACGTGGTCAAAGTAATGGTGGCTGCTGGCGACCCCAGAGGCCTCTGCAAAGAGACACAGCAGTGGAAGAGAGCAGCAGATTTGGAAGACTGCACTGGCCTGCAGTGAGTGCAGAGGACTCAGTCCTCCCAGGGGAGAGAGTGATTGGCCAGGAGCCATTTTGGAGTCAGGCAGGATAAGCCCAGAACCAAAACTGCTGCCAGCTACTTCCAGCAGCTCCTAGTTGGGTGCAGACCCATGGAAATTGCTTGGACTGAATCCCACCCCAGCACATTCCAGAGGCCATCACATAGGTTCCTTGCCAGCTCAGGTTTGCAGGCCCTGGCCAGCTCCACCCCCACGCACATTCCAAGGGCTATTGTGGGCTGGTACCCAGCTCAGTCCAGAAGTATGGGCAGCCCCACCCCTGCACACACTCCACCAGCTATAGGGGAGCCAAACAGTCTCACTTCAGAGAATTTGTAGCCAATGTGGGAAGTGCTTGGGACCCCACTACCCATGTGTCCAGAAGAACCCAGGAATATGTCAAGAGGAAGAAGGAAAAGGCAGTCTTTGGCATCCAACCCAAGCAGCACAAGTCCAGAAGAGGTAAACACAGAAGAGATCCAGAGTTGTACACCTCAAATGTCTGAAGTGATGTCAACTGAAGAAAAGAAACAACTTCATGAGACTATAAAAGAAATTAGAACAGAAATAATACCTCAGGTAAAGGTAGAAATGAAAAACATAATAAAAGAATTGCTAAGCACCTCTAAAGAAGACATAGATTAAAAAAACAGAGGAGCATAGGAAAATGAGGGAAACCATGAATGAACAATATAAGAGAGATTTAGAATGCATGAAACAGATTCAAAGACATATCCAGGAAATTAAAAACTCCATTGAAAGCTGGCAAAACCATTTGAAAGAAACGGAAGATAGACTTTCAAACCTTGAAGACAAGTTTGCAGCTTGTGATCACAAAAGGAAAGATCTCTTAAAAATAACAAGGACTCAGGAAGTAACAATTCAATGGCTGCAAGATAATGCAAAGAAACATAACTTAAGAATAAAAGATGTGAGTGAAAAAGCAGGGGTCAAGACAAATGACATCAGAACCCTATTTACAGAAATAATTTCAGAAAACTTCCCAAGCATGGGAAAAGGAAATGACATTCAAATAAGTGAGGCATATAGACATTCAAATAAGTGAGGCAGCTAGCCATAACCAAAACAAATCTACACCCAGACATATAATAATCAAGACTCCAGAAATTCAACACAGGAACAGAATATTAAAAGCTGTTAGAGAAAAGAAACAGATCACCTATAAAGGAAAACCCATCAGAATCACGGCAGACTTCTCAACACAAACCATCAAGTCAAGAAGAGGCTGGAGTGAAGTATTGCAAGTCCTGAAAGAAAACAACTTCCAACCCAGACTGATGTACCCTGCAAAATTTTCTTGCAAAATTAATGGAGAAACAAGATACTTCCATGACAAAGAACAACTCAAGGAATTCATGACCACCAAACCAACCCTACAAAGGATACTAAAGGACATCCTAGAGACAGACAAAAAAGACTATGGTCTCAGGAACAATAGCAGAGGGGGACTATCAAGTGGGGCCTGTCGATTGAATGGAGAGGAAAAATAGGGAGCCAATGGCTGGAAAATAGCATGGCAGAGACAATGCAGTGCAAGAGGGCCATAACTATTAATGTAGATGGCCTCAATTCACCAATAAAAAGAAACACAGGCAGAGTGGATCAGGAGACAGGATCCATCAATATAATCTATACACAAAACACGTTTAACTAGAAAGAAAATTCTTAGAGTGAAAGTCAAAGGAGAGAGAACAATGCCCTATATGACAGGAAGCCACCAAAAAAAAAAAAGTAGGGGTAACCTACCAATCAACTGCAGAATAGATAAGAAAGACATGGCATTTTGTACAATGAAAACCTACTCATCTATACAGGAAGATAACCTCAAGGCTCTTGTAGGTGGATGGAGGCAACTTGAGATCATGCTGATGGATGAAATGGTTCAGAGTCACATGGGTGAATTTCATGTTGTCTCCCTAGTATAACAAACTAAAGGAGTTAGTGGGATCCAAAATATACAATACATGTTGGGAAAGTCAAATGGGAGGAATTATCTAAAAAGGGAAGGAAGTGGCCACTGTTAATCTAGTTTCATGATTTGAAACTCATATTGTCTTCACTGTTCTGTTTAGTTTGGTTTTATTCTGTTTTGTTTGATTTTATTATACTTGATGGCATGGACAGCTATTTCAAAGATGACAAAATATATAATTGCAGCCATCAAGGATTTCCAATTATCTTGTTTCAAAAACCCTGTATTTCTTTCATTGTTTTGTTTTGATTGATTTTACTCTATTCTGTGTTGTTTGATTGTATTATGTCTGAAGGTGTAGGCAACCATCCTGAAGATAACAAGAAGCATTATGGTAGCCACTGCTATTTTACTAGTGTCTTGAACTTCTGTATTGCTTACATTGTTTTGCTTTGTTTGTTTAGGTATTTTTAAACTGGTTTTTATTTTGTTTTGTTTTATTTATCCCTGATGGTATGGGCAGTTATATTGAAGATAACAAGAAGCATTATGGTAGCCATTATTGATTGCCTTTTACACTGTTTAGAAGTCATGTACCATGTTCATTGTTTTGTTGTGATTGACTCTACTCTGTTTTATTTTGTTTGGTTGTATTCTTTTTAAAAAAGTAATAAATAAAATGACCATGGTCTCAGAAACAGTGGCAGAGGGGGACTATCAAGCAGGAGCAGACAATTGAATGGAGGTGAAAAATAGAAAACTAATGGCAGGAGACTAGCATGGCAGAGACAACACAGTGCAAGAGGGCCATAATCATTAATGTGGATGGCCTCAATTCACCAATAGAAAGAAACACAGGCAGAGTGGATCAGGAGACAGGATCCATCAATGTGCTTCATACAAGAAACACATTTAACTAGGAAGAAAATTCATAGAGTGAAAGTCAAAGGAGAGAGAACAATGCTGTACATGACAGGGAGCCAGAGAAAAAAGTAGGGGTAGCCTGCCCATCAACTGCAGAATAGATAAGAAAGACATGGCATTTTATACAATGGAAACCGACTCAGCTGTAAAGGAAGATAACCTCAAGGCTCTTGTAGGTGGATGGAGGCAACTTGAGATCATGCTGATGGATGAAATGGTTCAGAGTCACATGGGTGAATTTCATGTTGTCTCCCTAGTATAACAAACTAAAGGTGTTAGTGGGATCCAAAATATACAATACATGTTGGGAAAGTCAAATGGGAGGAATTATCTAAAAAGGAAAGGAAGTGGCCACTGTTAATCTAGTTTCATGATTTGAAACTCATATTGTCTTCACTGTTCTGTTTAGTTTGGTTTTATTCTGTTTTGTTTGATTTTATTATACTTGATGGCATGAACAGCTATTTCAAAGTTAACAAAATACATAATTGCAGGCATTGTGGGTTTCCAATTATCTTGTTTCAAAGCCCTGTATTACTTTCATTGTTTCGTTTTGATTGATTTTACTCTATTCTGCATTGTTTGATTGTATTATGTCTGAAGGTGTAGGCAACTACTCTGAAGATAACAAGAAGCATTATGGTAGCCACTGTTGTTTTACTATTATCTTGAAGTTCTGTATTGCTTTCATTGTTTTTTTTTAACTGGTTTTATTCTGTTCTATTTTGTTTGATTTTATTTATGCCTGATGGTATGGCAGTTATTTTGAAGATAACAAGAGGCATTATGGTAGCCATTATTGATTTCTTTTCACCTTGTTTTGAAGTCACATACCGTGTTCATTGTTTTGTTGTGATTGATTCTATTCTGGTTTATTTTGTTTGATTATATTCTCTTTAAAATAAATTAAAATAAAATAAAATACAATAAAATAAAATAAAACAAGAATCAGCAAGCTGTAACTCATAAACCGGATACAATGTGTCACCTGCATTTGTATGGCTCCCAAGCTAAGAACAGTATTAAATGGCTGAAAAAACTCAAAAGCAGAGTGCTGTAGTTTGTATCTTAAATTGCCCAAGAGCCCATGCATTAAACCTAAGTCCTTGAGGTGATCTATTGGAGGTACTGGAACCTTTAGGAGGTGGAGTGTAGTAGGGTTTTAGGTCATTTGGAGTGTGACCTCAAAGGGAATAGTGGAGCTGGCCCCTTACTCTTCCCCTTTTATCTCCCTGGACTATAATGAGGTGAGCAGTTTTGTCTGCTGCAGTGGTGCTGCCTGGCCACAGGCCCTGAGCAATAGCACCTACCACTCATGGACTGAAACCTCTAACACTATGAACAAGAATAAACCTTTTCACTTTAAAAGTTATCTTAAGTATTTTGTTATAGCAATGGAAAGCTGACTAACCCATAGATTATGGGAAAAATATATATGAAATTCAGATTTCAGTATTTATAAGTAAGGTTTTATTGGAACCCTACCGTGCCTGCTCATTTGCATGTTGTTTCTGGCTGCATCAAAGACTGGATGCTTGGCAAGTTCTCCAATAGTTGCTTCCTGGCTCTTTATAGAAAGTTTGCTGACCCCGGCTCTAGAAGCTTCTGTGTTCTTTATTTTGTGTTGCAAGCTATGATCTACCCTGAATTTAGCTTTATACATGGAGTGAGATGGAGGTCAAGTCTCATTCAGATGCATGTCTTAGATAATTATCTAAATTGTGTGACTGGGAGATGCAGGGTGCTTTTGGAGTCTTAAAAGTCACCTCCTTCCATGCCCTGCCATGGCCTGTGCCACACTCAGCTCGGGAGGAGGAAGCAAGGTCTCACTCTGGCATGTGAGGGTCAGATGAGGTAGATTTCACAACAGCGTGGCTTCCTTTATTTATTTATTTATTTTTTTTATTTTAAAGGGAGCAAAACAGAAGAGTAAAATGAAACAACACAAAACAGTAATAGGACCATAGGAAATCCACAATCGTTACTATATTGCATATTGTTATCCTCTAAATAGTTGCCCAGACTACTGGCCCCAGGCCTGCAAAGTTGATCGAATAACATAAATGTCAGGTTGCTTCCCTACTTCAGTTATTATCGTCTCAGCCTGTGTCATGTCCGGTTGCTCACGGGTTGGGGGGATGAGAGGCAGAGGCAGCTTCCTTGCTGCTTCTCCTGGCCTTCAGGGCCCACACTGGCACACAGGGAGGCTGCATGGCTTCTCTGCTGCTTCTCCCCAGACGGTAGGACCTCCACCAGCGCTCAGTGGGTGAGGGCCGCATTGCTTCCTTGCTGCTTCTCCCCGGTAGCCAGCAGGGCCTCTCTTGGTGCCATGGCTTCCTCTCTTGTGGAATTCCCAGATGACATAAACCACTTCAAGTCTCTGGAATTTTTTTTTTTTCGGTACTGGGATAGAACCCAGGTCCTTTGCACTGAGCTACATACCAGTGCTTTTTTATTTTTTATTTTGAGACAGGGTCTTGCTAAGTCACCAAGTTGCCCAGACTGGGCTCAAATTTGCAATTCTTCTGCTTCAGTCACCCGGGGTACTGGGATCACAGTTCTGTGCTACTTTGCCCACTCAGATTATCATGTTAAAATCGTAGTCCTTCTTTTTGATCCCTGTCCTCCATGCCAACATTCCTCTGCAGACAGTGATCTGTGGCACCCCCATTCTGGCTCTGCCAGAACATGTCCAACTACAGTGAGATCCAGGGCTGCTCATCAGGGCTTCAGCTCAGCCTCCATGTTTATAGCCCCTCAGCACACAAAGCTATCTCTGCCGCACTCACTAACCTCGCAGCAAAGACACAGCAGCCCTGCAAAAGCAGATAATTAGTTCTAATCTGCTTATAGCCAGTCAAAGTTGTTTGGCTGTAAGAATTAAGTTCAAAAAGCCATCCCTCCTAACAACAAAGCAGAAATACTCACCTGTCATTTAAAACTTCTACTGTGTGCAGGGGCCAATCATCTTAAAGTACCTGTCGTACAGCCAAGCATAGTGGTGCACAGCTGTAATCCCAGCACTCTGGGAAGCTGAACCAGGAGGTTCACAAGTTTGAGTCCAGTCTGAGCAACTTAGGGAAGACTTGTCTCAAAATAAAAATGGCTGAGAAAGTAGCTCACTGTCAAGGCCCTGGATTAAAGAGTTCAATCTGAAAAAAAAAAGACAACATTCTACATTCTCACTCACCCTTTCATTTGAGGATGAAAAGGGCTTCTCAATCACCTCTCTCATCTCCTTCATTTTAGTAGGGAAACAGAGGTCTAAAGACACTGGTGGCATCACATGTCTTGAGATATCTTCCGCCTCCCTGTGCTTCGCCAGCTCCAGCCCTCAGGTTGGCTGGATGCTGACAGCATCCATTTATGGTTTCCACGCAGCCTGTGTCCCAGTTGGTCCCTGCATAGAATATACATTAACAAAATTTACCAGCAACACAACTGCAGCCCTGTCTACCAGATGGACAAAATGAGTTGCCCTAAGGCTAAAATAATTGCCCCAGGGTACACAGCTAGTGTGAGGCAGGGCCTGTATTAAACCCAGGCAAGACAGTGGCAAAGGCCTGCTGCTTCTCATACAATGAAGGATGCTGCTGAGGAATGATTTGCAGTGGACAGCAGAGCCCGAGGCTGGGGCAAGCCTAGGAGTCAGGGACATGAGGTTCCCATCCACTCGAGCTGACTTTCAAAGGATTTCTCCACAAGGAGGCAAAGGAAAATTGTTAAAAAGCAGATTTTTACTGTCTGTTACAAAGTCAAAAGTACACAATAGGGCATTTAGCCTAAAAGCTAGTGTGTGGCCAGTTCTTTAACTGGCCACTCGTACCTGAGAGTATCAGAAGGGGATGCCGTGGAGAGGGACAGTTGTGCGAACTGACTGCACATGGATTTCCCAAGGGCGACCCACATCTGTATGCAAGGCAGAATAAAGCCCGCAGGCCAAAAGCAAAGCAAAGCAAAACAAAACAAAACAAAAAAACCCTGGACTTTCCCTTGCCTTGGAGCACATCCTTCTCATAAGGCTGAGTAAAATGACAAGGTTGGATTTTTGCGATGAAGTACAAAATTATAGTAGCACATGAAAGACCAGTGTTCACTGTGCCAAATTAACATTTGTGAGGGCCATAGGAAAAGGTGTATGCAGAGAAAGCTTCTAATACCTCACCCCAGGCCAACTGCGGAGAAGGGAGGCTTCCAGTCACCTTGGGGACAGCAGGGAAGAGACCAAGAAATCCTCACCATGAAGCCCTTCCTCCAGAGTCCTCGCCCATGAACTGTCAGGCTATGAATGTCTCTGAGACTGCTTCCATCTAAAAACCTTCAATGTCCTTTGTTTATTCAATACCATTCAACAAATATTTGGTTATCTCCAACATATCAGACTCAGGACTACTCCATAAGCAGGGAAACAAGACAACCATGGTCTCTGTCCACACAGAGCTGATGGTTTGGTGTGGAGATAAGCTCTAAAAAAAGAAGTGTAACACAGATGAGGAGACCAGACCCAACCAAGAACTCAGTCTCAGCCACAGAGGCTCAAAACAGAAGCGTTATTTCCCCCACCTAACAGAAAGATCCAAGAAACAGCTACACATGTTCACCCTCTCAGTAATGTTAAACAAGCCCATGTCTGAAGTATTAAAAAATCTCTTGGCCTTTTTCTCAGGATCACAAGGTGACTGCTGCACCACCAACCACCATGTTCTCATTCTAGGTAGAAAAAGGAAGGAAAGACAAGGCTTCCTGTGCCCTCTTAACAGGAAAGAAAAAGATTCCCAGAACCTTCTACTGTGCCATGCAGTTACCCCAGCTGCAAAGCACACTGAGAGAGCCAGCATTTAGCTGGTCACATGCCACCTCCAACAAAATCAGTCTTCTTTTAGCAAGGGAGAGGGAGTGGTGACAAGTATTTGGTAGCCAATTATTCCTGTTGTTTATTGCTGCATAACAAATCACTCTATATATGAGGACATAAAATAACCACCATTTCATATGCTCAGGATCTTAAACAGAGCCCAGCAGAACTGGCTTCTCCCTGACGTCTGGGGCCATCGCTGGGAACATGACTGAGGTGACTCCCACAGCTGAGGGCTGGAGCCATCCAATGGCTTCGCTGTTCACATCTGACCGCTGCCTGCACATCCTAAAGGCTGGCCATGCCTACTGGGAACAACCAGGTCCCCTGGGCTGGCCAATTCCAGGGGAAGGAGCCATACTCCACATCCTTCTGGGGCATGGCCAAGGTCATTCTGCAGAAGTACAAGAAGAGCCACCCAGGAGGTCACAGAATTCAGACACATCAGCCATGGGCCCTGGGCAGTACATGGGGCTCAGGGAAGCCTGGAGAAAATCACCATTGATCTGAAGTGAAAGGTCAAATAAGGCCAGCCAGGTGAAAGAAAAGGTTCAGGGGTCCAAGGGACAGACAGCCCAGGCCACGGGGCAGACAAGGCTGTGGAGGGCCCTGAGCAAGTGGGCCAGGTGGGAAGAGGTGGCTCGAAGGGGGACCAGAACCACCCTGCAGAGGCCCTGGTTTCAGAGAGTAAGAACTTCCAGTGCTCCAGAGTTATTGAGTAGATTGAGGGGTTGGGAGCCAGCATCCAGGAGGACTTACCTTTCAGGACTTTTGCACTGAGCTACAACCCCAACACTTTTAATTTTTTTTTTTTTTTTTACTGTTGAGACAGGGTCTCACTAAATTGCTAAGCTACCCAGGCTGGGTGCAAACTTGTGATCCTCCTGCTTCAGCCTCCCAGGGTGCTAGGCCCCACCACACCCATCTCCAAGGAGGACATTTTTATAGGCCCAGCTGAGATGACAAGAGTTCTAGGCAGGGAAGGGCTTGGAGAGATTGGTTTCAGCAGATGCTTGCTGCAGGCAGGTACTGCGTCAGCCCCAGAGTGCAGGAGCTCACCCTGCCTTCCTCTCTTCCCTCCTCTGTGATTGCAACTCGGGGAGTTAGTGAGCTCCCCCACCTCCAGGCCCCCGCCCGTTCCCCACTGCAGGCCATGGGCTCTCTAAGTGCAAATCCGTCCCTCTATGCCCACCACGGGAAACCTCAGCAATGAGTCTCCGCTGCTCCCACAGCTATGACCCTGTCCCAAGGGGCCCCTGTGGTCTGACTCCTGCCCCCACCCCACTCACTTTTCAGGGCTCAGAGGAGGAGGATCTCATCTTTCAGTCTTGGGATCTCCAGGCTGCCTGTGAACTTAGCTCTGGGTGCCCAGGCAGCTCCCTCCTGCTCACTGGGTCAGGTGTGGAATCTACACTGCCCATCCTGGGGATATGGAAGGCCCTGGGCACCTGGGAGACAGGTGGGGTTGGGGTCAGGAGGTGGCGACACAGGGAGCATCCACAGCATGTGACCTCTGCAAGAGGCTGTCAGCTCTGAGTATTCCCCTCCCGCTTTCAGTTCCTGAAAGTGCTGCCTCTCAGGTTCCTCAGGCTGGACCTGTCTGACTCCAGCTAGGCCTGAAGGTCAGGAGTTTATAAACTCGCTTCTATGAACAGCTCAAAGGGAATCCAAAAAGGCGGAACTCAAAATGAGGGTACCGGTAAGTGAGTGACCTTACTTGGTGGAAACAGAACCTGAGCAGGTCAGCTTCACAGTCTCTTGAAAACACAACAGGGATGTGTGCTTGTCATCCTGAAAGAGGCTGAAAGAGGAAAATTCCAAGTTCAAGTTCTGGCTGGGCAACTTAGCAACACCCTGTCTCAAAAAATAAAAAGGGCTGAGGATGTAGCTCAGTGGTAGAGCAGCCTGGATTTGATCCCCAGTACTAAAAAGAAAAGAAAAAACAAAAAAGCAAGAACAAGGAGGCAGTGTGGGATCGTGGACTTTAGAGTCAGACTCTAACCTCCATGTCCTCATCCGTAAAAGGGAGCGGCAGCATTTTAGGACAACGCGAATGGTAGGTGTTCTGTGCCCAGCAGTCACACAGCCCCCCCCCCACTCTTCCCCATCTTGGATGCATCTGAACACGACATGCACAACCCCACAGTGGTGGTTTTGTTCTTGCTGTTTTGTTCTATGGTGCTCTGTTTGTTTCACAGTCCTGGGAATTGAATCTAGGCCTTTGCATTGAACTACATGCCCAGCCCTTTTGATTTGCAAACAAGGTCTCACTAAGTCATTAAGTTGTCCAGGCTGGGCTTGAATTTGCTACCCTCCTACCTGAGCCTCCCAGAGTCGCATGCACACCACACTTGGCTGTGTTGTCTTGATAGTTCTCAGTGAATTCAGAGCAGCCATAGTGACAATTTCATTTTTTTGTGCACCTGCCATACACTACACTAGTAAATGCAGCCAATAAAATAAGCTCCTCTACCCCGCCGGCCTTAGTGCCTGCCTGGGATGCACACACAGTCACACATGCGGTGTGCCTCCTGGATGTTGTGTAACACTCGCTGCTTCTTCAGACCCCCCTCCCTTTATTTCTTGAAATACTGGAGATTGAATCCAAGGTCTTCCCAATGCCTACAACCCCAGCCACCTTTTTTATTTTGAGACAAGATCTTGCTCAGTCACTAAGGCTAGACTCAAACTTGTGGTCCTCCTGCCTCAGCCTTCCAGAGTGCTGGGATTACAGACGTGAGCCACCATGCCCAGCTCAAGCTCCCTTTTTATTGGGAGGGAAAGAGGAAGCCTGAGGGATGGGACCCCGGTGCAGACTGGAAGACAGGGCTCTGCGAATGTGTTCTCATCCACCTCTCATTAGGGTGCTTTATAAGAATTGATGCCCCATTCAAGCTACACTAACTTTTAAGACTTAGTTCAGCTTGTATTTCTTCTGGCTAAGTGAAAACCTAGTAGATATTTTTCTTTATCCAAATTAAAATAATAGTAAAACTGATTTACAAAAAATAAACGAAAACACACTCAAGGAGGCCCAAACACATGTGGCTGTCACTTTTACCATTACAAATAGAATTAATCCAGACATTTAAGTGGCTTCCGTGGGCCTCCTTGATTGCATTCTGTATGTGTGCTCCATGCAGAATATTATTAGATATAATTTATCCTCTAATTTATTAGATTATGTCTATATACTGCTGTACTTATTTTAACGAAGAGGTTTTTAAACAAATAGAAGTAAATGTGGATTTAATTTATTTCACCAGGCGAGGAATTCTCAAGAAAATCAATTTTCATTTACACAGGTATCCCAGTAGCTGGGCGCCTATTACTTCACGCCTGCTCCGTGTGCCGCTGACGTTTACATGACAGATAGCTTCATTTCTCTGCCATGATTTTATTACTTACAGAAAAAATATATTTAAGGCGTATTAAAGATCTTCCTTAAACTGACGAAAGTCCCAAAATCTTGTGTTAAGGCTCACGCCATCATTAACTTACTCCAGCGAAAGGGGTCCTCTGCGAAAAGCATGCGTCAGACTTAATTTGCAGCTGCTGGAGTTTGGTTAATGTACAGAAGACCTTCAATGGTACCTTAGCCTGCATGAGGTCTGAGGATGGATTTTCTCTCTTGTCCCTGAGACTGTGCTTCTCAGAACCAAGACAGCTCCGGAGTGCCCATCACCAAGATTCCAAAGGGGAAGGTCTTAGGTCTGCTCCTCATCCTCCAGTAAAAACCACTGGCGCCCAGCCCCAGGGCTCATTGGCAAACATAAACTAGATAATTTCTACCCTCTGCTTGAGACCCTTCCAGTGCCTCTCCCTGTCCTTTTCCAAACTCCCTCCCTTTGCTCCTGACCTATTAGCTGGTGTCAGCTGGCTCTGGCTCTCCAGAGCCCAAGGAGACCCTACATACCTCTCCCCAGCAAGTATTCAGGCTCCTCCTGATAATTTGAGGGCAGGAGGATGTAAGTTTTACACCAGGGCAATTGGCCATTGCAGCACATCTCAGCTTTTTTAAGTAGCCTGTTATTCATGTTTACCACCTGTGACCTTTAATCATGTTGTCAGTTTGAATGTATTAAGAACACATAGTAATTAGTTAGCAAAGCAGAGTTCTGGGTGTGTCCATGAATGATCAACATGTCAGCCAGCAAATGAGGGAAGAAGACATACCCCAGAAGTGAGTGGCACAAACCAACAGGCTTGCAGCCTAGAAGGATAAAAAGGGAAAGAAGAAACACTTCTATTCTAGAAGAATTCTAGTCTTCTCTGTCATTTTTGGTCTCCCAGTGCTAACTCACACCCATGACTCTACAGTGAGTATCCAGGCCTTGGACTTTGGACTGGTACTGTATTCTTGATCTCCCTTACTCAGATGCTTTCATCTTCTTAGGCTAAGAAGCTACTATATGCTCCAGCTCTCCAGTATGCAGATAATGTGGATTCTTCTGCCTGTGATCCAATTGCAGTTAGATAGAAATTAACAGACAGTCAGAGAGGGATCAGGGCCTCAAAGCAGTCAGTGCAAAAACTAAGACACTTCAAAAGTGTGGTTGGTGACAAATAAGACAGCCAGGCCTCCAAGCCTCCCTATAGACAGCAGCTTGAGATGGTACTGTAACCAGTACTACCTGGTCCAGTGAGTCTAGATAAGGTATCACATGCATGGGTGGATGACCAGAATGTCCTGATTCAGACTCCTATCCCTTCCCTGAAATGCCTTTGATCTTTCCATGTTAGAAGTTATAGATAAGCTGAAGTTAGTGATGCCCGCCATATACCCTTGCTTCGTGCCTTTCTTCCCTATTGGATCAGTATCAGCTAAGCTACTATACTTGTAACACCACAGGTTGGCCTCGGGTTGGCCCAGAGTGGTCTGAGATGTGGTCATTTTCATCTATAAAAATTCTTTCATCTATAAAAACTCCAGAGAAAGTCCCTCAACAGCAACCCACTTTCAGCACGCCTCCTAACTCTCAGGAGTTTTCTCTCAACAAATTTTTCCTACTCTTACCTCTTTTTTCCTCATATCCATTCTCTGGTTATTGAGAGACATGAATTCAGCACATCTGACACCTAACAGGTTGGGAGTTACTTCCCTGTGACAATCCCACAGATGACAATTATGAACCCTCCCACTCCTGATTCTGTGGGCCTACCTCATAATCCCCTTGCATAATTATACATATGTTCCCTATTGATCCTGTTCCTCTAAAAAACCCTGACTAATACACCAGCACACCCCTGCCTTAGGGCCTCCCATCTCCCCATCATGCACAGAGGTCTGGCCACACCAACGTTCTTGTTCCTGAATATATCACAATTGTCCCTCCAAGGCTGCATCTTCAGGCCCCACCAGCATGGACCACTCATGGCCCCCAGCAGACGCTCTCAGTCCCTATATATTTCCCCCTCCTTTGACGCTCCCAGTGTGCACAGCCTTCCAACACCCAACTGCCAGGCCTGCATTTCCCACTGAACACACTCTTCTGTCACTGTCTGTAGCCCAAGCGCCTGGAAATGGGGGTGCCCTGCCATCCCCACCCTATAGTCCCTTAGCAAAGACCCTTGGGAGCTGGTGGGTGAACATCCAGCCCCACTGGCCCTGAGGCGGGATTAATCTGGAGATGTTGGTCTTCTCTGTCTCTTTCCCCTCTCCTCCAATAGGCTGTCCTGGGGTCTTCTCCGAGAGAAATTTCTTATAGTTAAATTTCCTTCGTAAGTTCGGCTTCTAGGAAAATCGAAGCTAAGATTCCCCAGCCTTCACTTGGCCCGTTTCTCCCCCAGGTCTCAGTCATTTGTGTCCCTGAAGAAACTTGTCCTGGTCACACCCATCTTGGGGCTCCTCCACCCATCTCTGGAGGGGCCAGAGCCTGGTCTCCAACTGAGCTCCCACTGGCTCATACAAAAACCAAGGACCCTGAGGCACCATCACTGGGTGGGAGGGACACTGTGGATTCTGACTCTGCATCTTCCCAGGGAGCCTGAGAATACAGGACCCATGTATTGTAATAAACTCCCCCAGGCAATTCTCACGGAGGTAGATGCCACACTCAGCAGTGCACTACTCAGGGTGATGCAAGTGGATGAACTGTCTTTGGAGCTGTACTTTGCCATTTAGTTTAGTACATATTTATTCACTAGTGAATGTTAAACTGAGGATACGATGCTTAGCAAGACAGATGTAAGGTTTCCATAGGCACTTACTTTTATGATTGAAAAATGAATTGATCATGTAATGAAAACATCTGTGAGTTGGTGCCCGCCCAACGGCTGGCTTGGAGATGGGTCCCTTACAGGTCAGCGGTCAGGCAGGCAATTTTTCCTGGTGTTCCTACCACCTGGTCCCTTAGAACACCAATAAACATCATGGTGAGGTGGGGGGTCACACAGTCAGTTGACTTAGAGACCATTTCTCGGTAGGCCTGACTTGAAGGAACACAATGCACACTGCCTATTAAGGCTCTGGGAAGTCCTTTAGCAAGAAAAACCGAGCAGCTGGAACAATTACCGTGCTTTTATCTGTGTTTATCCAGTGGTCTCAAAAAGGAAGACTTTATCTAGGTCCAATCTTGCTTGACTGTGAAATCTTTTTTCATGGGGAATCTTTCTTTAGTACTAGATCTTAATCTTATACCTCATTGCGATGAACATTAAAGGTATTGAATGTATTCTGGGAGGCAAGCATCAAAGACAACCTCATAACCTGTGAGTTCAAATATAGTGTGATCCAGGTGATGATGGAGAATTCCTGAAGCTAACCCGTCTCCTGGCTGCCCCAGGGACGCAGAGCCTGAACTCACCTTGAAAACTCTGGTTTAGAGCAACAGTTCTCCAACTTTTTTGGGGGGACCTTTTCATAACTAAAAAGCTCAACTCTGCCATTCCCATGTTCTTGTAGAACATTTCTGCTTCAACAAGACACAAAAAAGCCATGTCCAGGCTGGGTATGATGATGCACACTTATAATCGCAGCCACTTGGGAGGCTGAGGCAGGAGGATTGCAAGCAAAACTAGCAAACTTAATGAGACCCTGTCTCAAACTTTTTAAAAAGAACTTAAAAGAAAGTTTGGGGAAGTAACTCAGTGATAGAGTGCTTGCCTAGCATGTGCAAGGCTCTGGGTACAATCCCTACTACAAAAAAAAAAAAAAAGAAGAAAGAAAGAAAGAAAGACGAACAACCATATTCAGATTTGCATTAATAGTGAACCCTCAAGTTATGACCAATCTGACGTACAAACAAGTTGGGTTATAACTGAAATTTTAGTTTTAACTTACGACCAAAGTCTTGAGTTATGACCTGAATACTGGCCACTTGTGCTTCCAGATGGCCTCAGATAGATTTAACCTGTAAAGAGTTCTAGAAGGAACATTACAACATCCTTTCCTGCATGGAGTTAACTGAGAAATCCTGGGCCAATGTCTCCCTAAGGACACAGAGATCTACCTGTAGACAGGAGAGACTCTGAAGGCTGTGTAGAGGAGCCTGAGCCTTCAATTGACAACTTGAGTTACAACCAGCCCTCGGGAACGAATTGAGCTCATAAGGCAAGAGTCCACTGAACTTTATAAGCAAACTATTTTGCATCTAAAATTAATACAATAAGTCCCCAACTTACAAAAGAGTTCTGTTCTGGGAGAACTGTTCATAAGTCAGATTCGTTCATAAGCCAACAAAGTGAGTCTTATACAGCACACCGGTGGAAGTTTGAAACTGGAATGTTCATAAGTCAGAGACTTACTGTACAGTATTTTCAATCATTATTGTCACCGAAGCCACAGACATTTGTGGACTATAGGGCTGATGGTCCTTTCTGCTGGAAGACTGGCCAGAGAGTTCCTGGTTCAAATCCCAGGGCCAAGAATGAGCTTTAGGGTCCTTCATTTGTCCTTCTGTGAGCAGTGACAATGGTCCTCCTCCCATGACCTTGCAAAGAATACCGAGATAAAAGGCAGGAGACCAGTTTTCTCAGCAACCAGCAAACTGGGCAGCCAGTTTCACATTCTCAGAGCTCTTCCACTCTTTAGAGGGGACACTGTTTTCTAGCTCTTTCCAGCCTGAGATTTCACTCCTAGAAGTACACATAAAAATAGGTTTGGAGTCCTGACAGGGAACCTTGATAAATTCAGGAAAAGCCGCTTCTGTGAGGAGATTGTCTGCGATTCAGGAAACCCAAGATGGTCTTGTCACATTTAGGTGTGTAATTAATGCGGTTACAGC
>RJWT010011670.1:0-23079 GCA_004365215.1 Cuniculus paca
AAAATACCTTCTTTATAGAAGGGATTTGTTTGGTACCATGAAGAATGCACAGATAGAAAGAGACTTGATATCCCAAATAATTTAGGATTTAGAAGGGTAAATAAAAAATAATTATATAATATCTGTAGATAGACTAAAACTATTTCTAAATTTTAGAGGATTGGCAATACTACCAAATGTAACAAATACTTTAGAATGAATGTTCATCATGTTCAAAACTATGAAGCTAGCACTAGTTACATGTTATATTAGAAGCTTAGAAGAGAGAAGAGGATTCTAACTGAACCCTTTGTAATTATGGGCTGGATTTTTTAAGAGGCGGTTCTTTTTAAAAAAAAAAAACCCTACTAGCCTCAGTTTATAAAAAAAAGAATAAAAAATTCTGATTAAGATATAATATGGATATGTACCATTAAATAAATAAGTATGCATTAAATAATCATTTCCTGATGGAAAAGTAAATATTGGACTACCCCTCCTCCAAAATTCAGGACTCACCCAGTTTTTTTAATGCAGACCTCATTAGCCAGACACTCCCTAAACTTCCTTGATTCATAGTTCCCAGAGGAGGTGACCTTTTATCCTGGCTCCTTGCCGTAGGTGGTGTTTCTCCCCCGTGTCCTCCGAAAGTCAGCCCCTCTGCCAGCACTTCACATACTGTCCTTTTCTGCCTGCTCAGAACTTCATACTGTATTTGCAGCTCCATTCCTCTTAACCCTGAGCCATCTCAGGGTTTTCCAATTTTAAAAACAAAACCCCCTCAACCCACCTAGTGATTCCCATCTCTTCCACTGCAGCAGAAGTTAGAAGAACACTCTGTGCTCAACATCTCCATTTTCTCACCTCCCAAGCATGTATCCGTCACTCACATGAGGAGCTCTTCCTAAAGTCATCAGTGCTCCAAAGCGAGGACACCCGGCACAGGGCCATCATGGGAAGAAGTAGTCCATGGCAGGCAGAAGGCAGCGAAGTAGCAAGTGAGGGCAGCAGCCCTTTTTTTGTCCCTTGTTTTCTATCCAGGCTACAAGCCTGCTTGCAGGCAGCACTCACACCCAGAATGGACCTTCCCATTATCCACACCCAGAACTATGCCAAACCAATCAGTAGACTAATTTAGTAATCACACATTTAATCCCTGTATCACACACTGTAGATCCAGCCACCTCTGAAAAGCCACACCTAGGACCGCATGAGGTTTTGGGGCGACATTCTAGACACAAGCCATAACAGACCTCGTGTAACTAAATCCAGGGATATTTTTCAGTCTTTCTCTTACTTGATCATCACAGTGGCATTTGATACTGTTAGCAGAGCCACCTGCCATAAACTTTTAACCTGGCTTCCCTGCCACTAAACTCTCCTGTCTTTCCTCCCAGTTCAGACTGCTGCTTCTCAGCTTCTTTTGACAAATACTTCTTGCCCACTTAACTGTCTAATAGTGGGACCTGGTGTGTGTCCTAGAGAATGGTAAGAGACGAGGGAACATGTGGCAGGGGCAAGATCATATAGGGGTTTCACGGGACACAGTGAAAATGTTAATGCTAATAAAATTGTACTTTTGTATATACAGTTTCATAACATTGACATCATGGTGGGATTTTTATTTATATAATTTCTGTATATTACAATTAAGGAGCAACAAGCATTGAGAAGTATGATCTCCGTACAAATATGTGGACTCCTGTGGCAACTATGAATGGGCGGAGGCTACAGTTCGGAGTTGCAGTGTTAGATGACAAACTGTATGTGGTTGGAGGGAGAGATGGACTGAAGACTTTGAATACTGTAGAGTGTTACAATCCCAAAACAAAAACTTGGAGTGTGATGCCACCTATGTCCACACATAGACATGGCCTTGGTAAGTCTAACCGTGCACATTCACTCATAACATCGATGTTACACTCCCCCAGCAGCTTCTGTTCTGTGCAGAAGACTGATGTGGCATCTGAGTCAGCCGCTCAGTCACCAAGCATCCTTCTCATACTCCTGTTATCTGAGAAGCAGAAGCAGAGAGAGCAAGCATATACATAAATGCGGGTATCTAATGGTTTCAGAGTAGCACAGTAGTCTGACAAGCTGCTTCTTTACATGTGTTCTGTGCTGGCAATTGGTGTTCTCTCAGATGCTTATTTAAAAATCATTACTGTGAAGGAATATATATATGTATATATATGCAAAAATGACTAAAGTTCTGGTTTTTAAGCAGAAATAAATAAAAATTCAGAAAAACGTTGAGGTAGCACAGAAATGTAATAGAGACCTTTCATTCTTTCAGCCAGTAATTCACTGAGCAGACATTGATTGGCATGTACTGTATGCCTTTTTTGTTCTGTAGGTTGTTTTTTTTTTTTTTGTTTTGTTCTGTAGGTTGCACAGATAAGGGAGACAATATCTTTACCCTCAAAGAACTGATGGTAGTGCTTTCTAAGATGTATGGAAGAGAATTTAGGGGCCTCTTTTCTCAGTGAAATAAAAGAAGGTATTGGTGGATGAGAGTGAAGGAGCTAGATATAAAATTAGATGAGACTTGAATTGTGTGTGTATGACCCAACTTTTGCTGCATAACAAAGTGATCCAAAATGCAGAAGCTTAAAGCACAAACCATTTATCTGGTTCATGGGTCTGTGGGTCAGCTCGGCAGTTCTTTTGTCTTGACTGCCTTGGATGATGATCTCTGCTGGGTTCTCAGGGATCTGTGATGGGGTGACTGGTTGCTGGATGATCTAGGATGGCCTTATCAACACGTCTCAGAGGCAGCAGGAATCTGTGTCTCTGCGCACTCAGCAGTCCAGCCCACATGGTTGTGCACAGGTGTTAAAAAACGAGAGAAGACAAGTCACAAGGCACAAGCTTTCCAGCCTCTGCTCACCTCATGTTTGCTAATGTCTCACTGGCCCAAACAAGTCCCATGGACAAGCTCAGATTCAGTAAGCAGAGAAACACATACCAGTTCTTCACAAAAGGAGCTTCAGAGTCACGGTGCAAAGAGAGATAAATTCAGAGAAGGAACGATTTTTGGCTATGTTACCAATTTATCACAGTTTGGAAAAAGTTTAGATAGTTGCAGTTAGAAATTTGGAAAGTCATCATAAGAGGTGGATGAATAGCAGGGAAACTGTAGTTGATTTTAGCTAGTGGCTTAAGGATGAATACAACCTAAAATTTTTGGTTTATCATAAAATCCAGGGTTGATAGTACAATTTAACTGCATTCTTCCCCTCCCCCACCTTGGCATAGGAAACCTAATTTTAATTTAGAGTTTTTTAGTACATAGAATATAATTACTTATGAGGTGCAGCTTGTTCTGTACACTAGCTTGGGCATGAAATGCTATCCTTAGTCTAAGTGTCATGGGGAAGATATTGAATTGAGCAAGTTCAGAGGTCAATCATTCAGAGTCTACTAATTAAGTACTAATTTGAAACTTTTGTTTCTTTCATTCAAAACATTCTTGTTTTTACTTTATAATAAATGTTATAAATTTGAAGTGATGAACTTTTAAGAAATACTCCTTTTATCTCTTTGTACTTGAGAATTATATGAAGATTTCATTTGAAAAAGTGTTTTTGCTACTAAACTTTTTTTCTTTTTTTTGCGGCACTGGGGATTGAACTCACGACCTTGCGCTTGCCAGGCAGGCACTTAGACCACTGAGCTAGATCCCCAGCCCATACTAAACTTTTTTTCAAAGCTTGTTATTCAAGGAGTTTGATTAGATGAACACATTTTCTTCTAACCTTTTGATTAGGATGCCTGTTACGTGATTGCTAAAACATACATATCTTTATATAGTCATACATATATACACACATGTAAAATATCTGATAGTACAAGTGGGACACAATATATAACAAGTCAATAAAGTAATATGTTGGCTGGGTTATACATGAATGACAAATATTTTAATTATCTGACCATGATTTCCAAAGCATAAACTTTTTTGATGGTTACATTTGTGTGTTTAAGGTAATAGTGTACTTCCATTTCAATTAAAATACAAATTTTGAGATAAGCACAGACCTTAGGTCATGGCGTCGTCTTTCTCCATGTAGGTGTGGCTGTGCTGGAAGGCCCCATGTATGCAGTTGGAGGGCATGATGGCTGGAGCTATCTGAACACCGTGGAAAGATGGGACCCACAGGCTCGCCAGTGGAACTTTGTCGCCACTATGTCCACACCCAGGAGCACAGTAGGGGTGGCAGTTCTGAGTGGAAAGTAAGGAAATACTAAGTTTCATTTAAAATGCAGTGAACCAAACTGATTATTACACAGAGAAATATTTTGGTTTGAAGAAACTTAAAATAGCATTTTTAAAATTTATTTATTTGTTTGTTTGTTTATTTTTGGTACCAGGGATCGAACTCATGACCTCACGCTTACCAGGCAGGTGCTTGAGCCATTGAGCTAAATCCCCAGCAGTAGCATCTATTTTTAATAATGGGAGTAAAATTGCTATTTTCTAAAAGAACATAAAGACAGGATTTGTCATTTTTACTGCTTGCCAAGGACTGTTCAGATAGCTTAGTTATCAGTAACCCTATGAGATAGGGCTTATGGATGATGAAATTCAGGAAGATGGAGGTTAAATGACCCATCCTTACTCATAGAGTAAGTGGTGGAAGCAGTGTGCAAACCAGAGTCTGGTTCAGGAGTTCATGTCGTCGAGCTGGGCATGGTGGCACGCACATGTGCACCAGCTCTCGGGAGGTTGAGGCAGGAGGATCACCACAAGTTCAAGGCCACCTTTGGCTATGTAATGAGTGTTCTGTTAATTTTTTTACTTTTATTAGTACACATTTGCAATACTTACAGTCATCTTGGGAAGTGGGTACATGTACATAATATATCTTGTTTCTTTAATCCCTTTCCCTTCCCTCCCTCGTCCTCTAATTCCCCTTACTCATTTTCATTCCTGTCGATATTATTAATCTTAGCTAATATTTATGGCATGTAATGTATACATTTGTTGAGGTTATTAGGTTCTTGTACCTAGCATATCCTTATTCTATGTATTTGTCCTTCCTCTCCCCCTTGCCCTTGGTCTCTTAGACTCCATCCCATTTGCAAGAGATCCGCCTCTTTGTCTCCTTTTATCCATCCTTTATTATTCTCTTTGCTTCTTATTTGCCTTGCTCAAATGAGAGATACCGTATGGTATTTAAGTTTGTGTGTCTGGTTTATTTCACTCAACATTATATTTTCCAAGTGTATCCACTTTCCTACAAATGTCTCAGATTTGTCCTTCTTTATATCCAAGTAGTCTTCCCTTATATGTAGATTCCACATTCTCCGGTCATCTGATCATGGGTATACAGGCTACTTCCAGTATTTAGCTATTATGAATTGTGCTACTGTAAACATTGGTATGCGTGTTTCTCTGTAGTCTGACATCTAAAGCTCTCCAGGGAAGATTCCTAGCAGGGAGATAGCTAAGACATATGGAATTTCTAATTTTAGTTCTTTGAGAAATCTCCATACTGATTTCCATAATGGTTGTATTAGTTTACATTTCCACCAACAATGTATGAGCATTCTTTTTTCACCACAGCCCAGCATTTGCTATGTTCGATTCCTTTTTCTTTCTCTCTCTCTCTTTTTCTTTCTTTTGTTCATTTGTTCATTTGTTTGAGACAGGGTCTCACTATGTAGTTTAGGTTGGCCTTGATCTCACTGGGGAGCCCAGGTTGGCTTCAAACTCGCAGCAATCTTCCTGCCTCAACCTCCTGAGTGCTGAGATTATAGGTATGTCCCACCACACCTAGCCCTTCTTGATAATTGCCATTCTTTCCAGGGTAAGATGGAATCTTACTTAGCATAGTTTTAATTTACAATTCTGTAATGGCCCAAGATGTTGAACATTTTTTCATATATTTGTTGGCCATTCATATTTCTTCCTCTGAGAAGTATCTGTTCATTTCACTTGTCCATTTCTTGACTAATTGGTCTGTTTTTTTTTTTAATTTTATTTTAGGTGGTCTAGTTCTTGGAGTTCTTTATATATTCTGAATGTTAATCCTCTGTCTGAGAAATACTTTTTTTTTTTTTTTTGCGGCACCGGGGATTGAACTCACAACCTTGCGCTTGCCGGGCAGGTGCTTAGACCGCTGAGCTAGATCCACAGCCCTGTTTTTGAGACAGGGTCTCACTATGCCATTCAGGCTGGCCTTGAGCTCACTTTGTAGCCCAGGCTGGTCTCGAACTCACAACGATCCGCTTGTCTCAGCCTCCCGAGTGCTGGGATTACAGGCGTGAGCCACCACGCCCGGCCTGAGAAATACTTTAAGGCCAGCCTGAACTACTATACATAGTGAGACTTTGTCTCAAAAAAACAAAAGTTTCATGCTCCTACCAATGTATATTTTATCTATTCTAAGACATATTTTAGCATCTCTAATTGTAGCACATCATACAGCCAGTGATATATATATATATATATGTCACATACACATACACACACATCATTTAATTAGTAGCACATCTTCTTAACGGTACATAAATTGCCAGCATGCCGTGTAATCACTGGTACCTAACATTCAGTGAAATACCCTAACAATACCCTCAGCCTTAAGCATAGTAGCAGCACTGTTTCTTACCATTCCATTTGTTCTGTTTACAGACTTTATGCAGTTGGTGGTCGCGATGGAAGTTCTTGTCTCAAATCAGTAGAATGCTTTGATCCTCATACTAATAAATGGACACTGTGTGCACAGATGTCCAAAAGGAGAGGTGGTGTTGGGGTAACAACCTGGAATGGACTGCTGTATGCTATTGGAGGACATGATGCTCCTGCATCCAACTTGACTTCCAGACTCTCAGACTGTGTGGAGAGGTAATTTCCTGTGGAGGAAACTAGGAGCAACGCAACAAATGAATATAAGTCTTTAATCTTTGAGACAAATACACAGCTCTTTCCTGAGTGCCCATCACATTCGTAGTGGTTCTGTAGAGGCCCCATAAGCATCGAGTTGTTGGCTGTGGCCATGTCACTCCCTGTCTCCCAACTGACTACTCAGAGTCTCCTCTCATCATGACTGTCTACTTTCCCTTAGGCTCAAGTGCATAATTTATTCATTGACTCCTAAGGCAAATATTTACTGTATACCTATCTTGTACTGGACACTGCACCTAATAAAAGAAAAAGGAGCTTGATGAATTTCAGCAAGAACAAATTCAGGGCTGGAACCTGAGTAAGAAGCAAAAAGAATAGAGGCATATCTGAGCCATTTTGATATAAATATACTAATGATAAGTCTTAAAAGTTTGGCCAAGTCATCCATACTGACCACAGAAAAATTCAGTTTTGGGGCCTCATAGAGAGCCTAACAGCTGTGGACAATTCAGTTAATAGGTCAGGTTCCTGTCTAATATGTTCAGTCTAATTCAAGGAATGGAGAGAATTTTAATGTGCTTTGGAGGTAGAATCAATGGAAGTACATGGGATATTTCAAAGCAGAGAAGGATATGGCTCATCCAGGACACTGAAAGTCAGCCATTGTGGCCAGAGAACAAAGTGATGGAGAGAGGAGCAGGAAAGAAGGTGAAGTGGGTGAGGACAGGCCGTGTGGTCTTGAGACATCATTAAGGATTTTGGATTTCAAAGAGGAATAGAAATTAATGAGAGAATTGGACATACTGAATTCTTTTAAGATTAGCGTAACTTATTTAATAAGTTGTAAATGGTGCAAAGATACAAAGAAAAATCTAATAAAAAAATCTTGAACTTGTGAAAAAGAAAAATGAAGGCTTGTTGACGATAACAAGCACTCCCTGTGGAATAACAAGCAGACTTGGTAATTGTTTTCTGAGAAAACAGCCAAATTACACCTGCATTTCACCTGCACTGGGGAGAAAACAAATTGAGACTATGTTTTTTAAGTGTTAATTCAGAATAGAAATAGGGAAGTCTTTGTACACTTTGTCTTATAAGTTATGAGCTTGCTGTAGTACTACATCCAGGGAAAAGCTGATACCACAAGAGACATCAGAAAAGCAACACCAGTCATCTTCACATAAAGTATCTGTTCTTAGACAACTTTGGGGAGTCCTAGGTAAGATGCCTCATAATAGAACACAAAGGTCCAAGAAAGGACAGCTA
This sequence comes from Cuniculus paca, assembly GCA_004365215.1. NCBI lineage: Eukaryota > Metazoa > Chordata > Mammalia > Rodentia > Cuniculidae > Cuniculus > Cuniculus paca. The sequence goes on from RJWT010011670.1 coordinate 8,096, forward strand.
CAGTCATTGAGGCTGAACATCAGCTTATATCGAGCTTAATTTAATTCCCCCACATTCTCAAAAGGCAATCTAAAGCCTTCAAGTAGTTCCTAGTATTGTATTTACATCTCCTTTAACTTCAGTGTTGTACATTTGCTAAACGAAAGTGTAATATGGTAAGTTAAATGCTTTTAGGAAAATGTCTTTTTCTCTTAAATATGTTCAAATGTATTTTATTCAGATAGCAGATAATAAAGACTGAAGAACAAAACTGTTTTTACATAAAATATAACAAGGACAATATCAGTTCTAGTTCTAAAATTCTCTTTCAGATATGATCCCAAAACAGATATGTGGACCGCAGTAGCATCTATGAGCATCAGCAGAGACGCAGTGGGGGTCTGCTTACTTGGTGATAAATTGTATGCAGTCGGGGGGTATGATGGACAGAGTTACCTTAATACAGTGGAAGCTTATGATCCCCAGACAAACGAGTGGACCCAGGTATGCTATTTCATTTTTGATTACGATACTTACTTTCTTTTTGTGAAAAGAATTCTTTTTGTAAAGAAGAACCTCTCCATTTTATCCAGTATTGACTGTACCACATAAATATGATAAAGTCATCCCCTAAATATGAGAAAACAAGAGACAGTATTTAATTTTCATAATAAAATTAAAGTCCAAAATTGCATTCGAAGTATAGGTTAATACTTAAAGAAATCAACATTTGCTTGGTAAAATGTTCCAGCATTGATAGAACTGATACCAGTATAGGAAAGCTTTAACAAAGAGGAGATTGTGGAAAAGAAGCAACAAAGTTAGTCAGGAAAACTTGAATGATTTACTTATGTATAATATGTGAGCAATAATTTTTAAATACTAAAGACACTGATATTTGAGAACATATTAAATTTCTGGTCATTATGAAGATGGTATCCCTGATTTACATCAACAAGTAAGAAACTTGACTGGCAAATTTATTTCTGGGATGACCTACCACTTGTACAGATGAGCTTTAAAGATCTTTTGCTTCCATCATTGCCAAGACCAGAATGAGAAATTTTGTGCTTATAATACCTAATTTAGTATCTGATACATAAAAGACACTCAGTGAATATTTAAAGGAGCCAAAGTTTTCTTACATAGAACAATACTGTTTTTTTCTTTTTGGGTACCAGGGATTGCATTTACAACCTCATGCTTGCCAGGCAGGCGCTTGTGCTGCTGAGCTAAATCCCTGGCAATACTAAGTATTTTTAAGAAAACAAAACAGGAAAATCCTTGCTGCCACAGAACTAAGTGAGATATATTTGTGCAGAGGGAGAACCCACAAGATAAAGTGACTGGTTAGTGTCTCTTCAAAGAGAAAAAAAGGAGTTGTTGGGAAAGCTTTGGTGAGAAAGAAGTAGGATTTAAACTAAGCCTTAGTGAAATGATCCAATTCAAAAAGGAGGGAAAGAGGAAAAATTGTGTAAGAAGACATGAAAGAAAATGTCCTGGAAACAAAAATGCAAGACATGTTGAAGTACAGCTGGCTGTAAGGATCCATTCTTGAGAAGAGCTCTTCTCAGAGGGGAAAGGTGGGGTCTGAATGGAGACCTTGGAAATTCAAGCTAGAGAATTTGGTAAGAAGAAGCCAGCAGAGATTTAACCCAAGCAAGAAATACAGTTGGTTTCAGGGTGAGTTGGTTCAAGTGCAAGGAAGTGAAAGCTGGATAAAAGGAAAACATTTACAAGACTGTCTCAGTTGCAAGGCTTGAATTGTTAGATACAGATGCATTTTAGGGACTACTGCATTCTGTCAGCCACCATGTACTCACACTTCTTGGATTGAGTGTAGCCTTCAAAGAAAACAGCACAAGAGTGATCAGAGCAGTTCATAGACGTCAACAGAATGGAATATTTATGAGGAAGAGAGGAGGGTATTTCAACAGTGGAAGGAAGAACGAAGACCATTTGTCTTTCACAAAGCTGTGGGGCCCTGTAAAAATATGACAGAAATGAAAGGCACCACACAGTTTAAAAAGAGAAGAGTAGAATGTGGGTGTTGGAGGGCATTCAATTTTAAGATGATGGTGATAGTTGATATTATGCACATTTTATGTTTCAGGATCCTTTCTAAGCACTTTACATTAAAGAATTTACTTAGTCTTCATACAACCCTATAAGGTTAAGTATGATTATTTCTCTCACTGTACAAAATGAGAAATCTAAGACCCAGAGAGTTCTAAATAGCATAGCTAACACAACATCATGTAGCAAATAAAGGATAGAATTTACATTTTGACCATAGAAATTTTTTTCCACAACAGAGATGACAGGAGGGTAGACAGAGATTCCAGATGCCAGAAAGAACAAACAAAACCAAAGAGAATCTTCCTGAAAGAAGGCTGGGAAACAGAATTGAGATCAAAAACTGTTCATCATGTTTACCTGTCAAACTTACTCCAACACTTGAAGAAAAGATGACAGTATGAGTTTGAAAAGGTGCAAGAAGTTTTTAAGAGAAGAGAAGGATAGGATAGGAAAAAAGGACTTAGATTTGATGGCATTAATCTTTTTTCTTAATTAAGTGGCATCACTGGGTAGAGGATGTGAGGGATAAGATTGGGGATTTGAATTAGAGCTACAGGATTTCCTTAGAAATTACATGATTTCCATCAGCCTCCCACTATGGCAGACCTAAGTGTGAATGACAATCAGAGAGCCCAGAAAAAAGTAGAAGAATCTTTTTCTGAGATTTAAGCAGTTAGGCCAGCTATAAAAATTCTGTTGGCCAGTACTTGAGGCTTGTTATTACAGATAATGAATACTTCATGCTAAATCACTCCATATCAAAGTAAGTAATATTTGTACAGCTATTTTTTTACATGCCACCTCTAAATGTTCTTTTAAAGAACTTTTAACCACAGTATCTGAAAAATAAATGTTTTCCTTTCAGTGTTCTAATGTATGGACAAGAGATTGTTCATATGGGGCTGAAATGAAATTACAAATCTTGAGCCACCACCCACCGCCTTCTGCCAGCCTTGACCATATGCGTGAACACACTGTATTTAATAAATTCTCTCACTAGTTGTCATATTATCTATTCATAGTCTAGAGACGTGGGTACTTTGAGAAAGCTGCTAATTACAAACTGAAATTTTTATTTAAATTATTTAAGTAGAAGTTATTACTTCTGAAACACTATAAGTAGATACAGTTTCAAAATTGCAAAATAACATTTTTCACAGACATGTATAAGTGATCAGAATAACTGATTCCAGTGGGAAACAACTGAGAATTATTATACAGGTGAAGCCTGATCTGTTCTTAAAATTCACTCATTGGTGAAGGATTAGGGATCGGGTCAAACTGATTAGGATTTGGGTCAAACTGATTGTGTAATATTCATAAGAACAAAACAAACTTTCTTAGTATTTTGCATTAGTCATGTGCATTCGCAACCTATAACTTTCTCAGATCAAATGCATAAATTCTTAACTGTGTTCAGAGTACTTCTTCAAAAACCATTGTTGTCCACACATTTCAACCATGAAGTGTCTGATTCCTAAGGTATATTTTTAAAAAGACAATAAGTATAAATTTTAAAACTTGTCCCTTATCCATAAGTTGATATTCATGTCTCTAGCACCTGTCACCCCATCTCACAGGCAGAGAGCTCATTCATTGGGCTTGTTTCCACTCCTAGGGAATTGGATGAGTGGTATTTATTCTTTATTTGCTCTGCCGAAAAGCAGTAGAATGGGTTCATTATTTTAGCCATGCATATGGAGGATTTATTTGAGATCCCTAGGTGTGAAGTACTTTGTGTAATGTCTGAAATGCCATGGCTGTTAGAGACCCCCTCGACATAATACTTGATAGTTTCTACATATTAGTCACAAAGTTACTTTAAGCTTTTTTTAATATTCATATTATGCAGCATTTTGGCTAAAAGTTTGTGTTTCGTGTAAAGTGGTTCCTGAGCCATTAAAAAAATCGCTTTTAAAAAGAAGTTAATACTTTATAATATACACAAAACAACTTAGTCTATGAAACTTTGACATCAAGAGTAGGGGTTGGACAAGGGACCAGGCCAGTAATAGGGCCTGAGGTAACAGGTAAGAGGAGTAGGTCCTTGTCAACAAGTACAGAGAATTTCAGTATTTCACCAACAAGTGTAGTAGCATTGACATTTTAGCCCACATCCAACATATATTTCTCTTTGTTTCCTTTAGGTTGCTCCACTGTGCCTAGGAAGAGCTGGAACTTGTGTTGTGACTGTAAAATTATAATTTTACATTTATATACATTGTTTTCTAAATGAAGATACCCGCATCCTTTATTAATTTAGCACAGGTGTTTTACTGTCAGTGGAAAATTTTAGCAAATGTGCAATCCCACATTCCTGGGCACAAAGTGCCTCAGCTCAACGTGAAGATGTTAAGCCAAGGAAAGAAGTAGTAGATGGACCAGGAACAAATACTTTCATTCCTTAATAAATCAAGACTACAGCAGGTGAATTGTGAACATGTTTCTAATGTAAAATATGAGGACAAGTGCACTGATCAAAACATAAACCAGTGCTAAATAGCAATGTCCTATTCATAGTTAAGCACATTTTACTTCCACTACCCAAATTTATTTTATTACAGTGCAAACACATCATATAAAACTTTTAAAATACTGTTCTATAAGTTTACTATACATGAGTTGCAGTAATTTTTGTTTGTTTAATCACTGTTTTAATGATACTAAAGATATACTATTTTTTCAGGAAAGCTACATTGCATTTGCTTTGGTTGTGAATTTTATTTCTAAAATTGGTTTAGTCCAGTGAACAAAGAAAAACACTAGGCATGAAAACAATAGTGACCAATGAAAGACTTGGCGTGATCTTTGGGGCCTATTTAAATATTCATTCCATTACATCTAGAGTCACTAAGAACTTCATGTATGCTATTCTTCAACTAACATGGTGAAACATGTTTTACATTAAATTTAAAGTATGCAAATTTATTTAGAGAAAATAAATATCATATATTCTGTAATGCTCACCTAACTAATTATATGAATTTGTTTGCTTTTATATTACAAAAGCTGTTTTGATTTTTTTATCTCTTACTGTTGACAAAATTGTTTGGGTAGTTGTTTATGTTCTCTGTTTGCCTCCCCTGTCTTGTTTTTTATGGTTTCCAGTAAGGAACCCATTGTACTTCTTTATAATCAAACACTGTTGGGGAGATGGGCTACTTGTTTGAAAAATAAGTTTAAAGTGTTTGTTACCGAAAATTTTGTACATTTGTAAACACTGATTACATATATGAATGTTAATACTCTTCAGTGAATTGTCAGATGTTTGCAAAACATGCACTGGGCAGTAACATTTTGTGAAAAATCCTTTATGGTATATAGTTCATTAACTTAAATCTTAATTATAAAATGAGTATAAACTAAATTACCATCTTTTAAAATATGGTGTTATGGTGAATGTGTTAATATTTTTTATTAGAGAGGCTTGATTTTAGTTACTCTCTTTAAAAATTAAAAAATCTTTTTTGGCAAGGGGTACCGGGAATCAAACTCAGGACCTTGCGTTTGCGAGGCAGGCACTGTGCTATATCCCTGGCCCAAAAAATCTTTTTTTTAATGAAGCGATTTTAAATGCACATGAAATGTTTCTACCTTGGAGCACAAGAGAGTGAGTACTTCTGTTCCCAAAACAAACCCTATAGTTTTGGGTATGGTCACTAAGAAAAGAAGGGTGTTAGTGATTTATCCTGTCTTAATATTTTATATGCTCATTATGTTAAGAGTATGAATTCAGTTATTTCCTGACAAGGACAGATCAGCTGTGCTGAAGTAAGAGGAAAGTAAGTAAGAGGAAAAGGTGTAAGAAATGAAATAAGGGACCGGGGATATAGCTCAGCGGCACTGGGCCTGCCTAGCAAGTGTGAGGTAGTGAGTTCAATTCCCGGTACCAAAAAAAGAAATGAAACAAGTTCAGTAACAGAATCCTCAATACTTTGTCGCCTCCTTTAGGGACTGAAATCTGTGATTTTTCCTTGAAACATTCATTATCCACTGTAGTTCACTGTGGCCCATAGTGGAGAACAGACTCCTGTTAAAGTAAAGGAACTGGTTCTCCTCTCCGAGGATTACTGTCCTTTATGGGATGTTCTCCTCTGTAAAGTGCCGCCGCTCTCATGCAGTTTACAACAGGCAATAGCACTTGCTCCCAAGAAGCACATTTCTTTTCAAGTGATAGGGCTCTCACGAAGATTATCATTTCTCTTCTAGTCCAAGGTTTTATAAATCTCAAGAAAAATGTGGCTTTGTCTTAATTCACATTGCTGCTTTAGCATTTACTATTATCCATTGAGATGTCAAGGTAGTCTTTATTTTAACCCCACAATTAATGACCACTTTTTTTTTTTTTTGACTTTTTGAGACAGGGTCTCGCTATGCAGTTTGGGCTGACCTTGAACTCACTTTGTAGCCCAGGCTGGTCTGAAACTCGAACAGTCCTGCTTCAGCCTCCCAAGTGCTGGGATTACAGGCATGTACCACCACACCCAGCTAATTAATGACCACTTTATAAAAATAACATGTGATAATAATTATTGAAGGCTTACTGTGAACAGGAACCAAGTTTTTGTATGCACTGATGCACTTAATTCTCACAACAACCTTCTGAGATAGATTCTACTATTATTCCCTTTGCCTGACACTTAATAAAACTGGGGAACAAAGAGGTTAACAGCCAAGAAGTGGCACATCAGTTCAGATGCAGGCAGTCTGGCTTGGGAATGCTCTCTTACATTCCTAACCCTACATAGAAAAAGAGGTTTTGTTTTACCAAGAAATCACTTATTTTAGTAAAAGGAAAAATTTAAGAGTGTTTATACCCTTTAATGATAAAATTTATAATAGTCACACCCCATCAGAAAATTTTGCTTCCTTAGTATTTGGGGGAATTTCTGTTTAAATATCTTACATTGTTTTACATACACTTTGCTTTAGAAAAGTAAATGCAATGAAACATAATATACATTTCAAATTTTACAAGTATTAAATATCTTGCATCGCATCATTAAATTATTTAAAAAGTATGTTGATTAAAAATAAACATTATTGCCTACAAATTATATAACTTAGATGAAATAAATTCCTAGAAACATACAAATTACCAAAACTGACTCAAGAAATAAAAGTATGAACAGACCTATAATAATAAATCAGTAATCAGAAATATAATAAAGTACAGGATTAGATTCACTGATTAACTCTACCAAACAAATAAGAAACTAACACCAATCCTCAAAAAATGAAAGAGGAGGAAACTCATCACATAGGACCAGCATTACCTTGATACCAAAGCCAGACAAGGATATCAAAGAAAATCACAGACTAATATCACTTACGAATGTAGATGCAAAACACAACACTAGCAAGTCAAATCCAACACATATTAAATGGACTATACACATGACCAAGTGAGATCACAGAAGTACAGGAATGACTCAACATACAAAAATTAATCATACACCACAGTTAGTAGAATTAAAAAACAGAAGTATTTCAACAGAAAACATTTAACAAAATCTAATACCTTTTCATGTAGGGAAGGGAGAAAAAAAACCTCAACAAACTAGAAAGAAGAAAATTTCCTTAACCTGATAAAAGACATTCATGAACACTCATTGCTAACATAGTGCTGAAAGAGTGAAAGCTTCCCCAGCCCCCAAGATCAGGAAATTACTTTCTTTCCCTAGTGCTGTTTAGCACTGAAGTAGAATTTCTAGCCAGAGAAATTGGGGCATAAAAAAGAATTCTAATTAGGAAGAACTAAAATTATCTCTTAGCAGACAGTATAATCTCACATACTGAAAACCCTAAAGGATCTGAAAGACATAGTTACAACTAATTTAAAACTTCAGTGATGTTACAGGATGCAAGATTTGACACAAAAAATCAATTGTATTTCTACACACTAACAGAAATCCAAGAAAGAAATTTAAAAAATAACTCCATTTACAATAACAAGAAAAGAGTAAGACATTGCAGAGTAAAGATGAAAGATTTGTATATTGAAAAATGCAAAACACCTGGATAAGTGGAAGACATCTCATATTCACAGGTTAGACAACTTAAAACTCTTAGAGTGGCACTACTACCACTCAGTGTAGTCTCACCATCATCCCAATGGCTTTTTTCCAGAATTGGGAAAATTGATCCTAAAATTCGTATGGAATTGCAAGGGGCCCAAAAGAACCAAAACAATACTGAATAAAAAAAAAGCTGGAGGACTCATTCTCTAATTTCAAAATTTCTTACAAAGCTACATTAATCAAAATAGCATGATATTCGTATAAAAATAATAGAATCCAAAGTGAACTGATTAATATTCTATGAGCAATTGGTTTTTAATAACTATACCAAGACCATTTAATGGAAAAAGAACAGTTTCTTCAACAGTTGGTCCTGAGACAACTATGTAATTTACATGTGAAAGAATACAGTTGAACCTTTAATTCACTCCATGTAAAAAGATTATTTCAAAATAGGTGAAAGGCATAAATATAAGCTAAAACCATAAAACTGTCTTAGATACCTTCTCATTTGCTGACACAAAATATCTAACAAGTACAAGTTAAGGAGAGGTTTATTTTAGCGCACAGTTTGTAGAGGTTTCAGTCCATAGTTGGCTGGCTCCAAGGCAGGGAAGTGTGGTAGAGGGGCATCGCAGAGGAGAAATAGTTCATGGCAAGGCAGGCAGGAAGCAGGGCTGAGATTAAGGGAGGAGGGACATAATACCAGACCAGGTCACGCCCACAGTGACCCACCTCTTCCCACCAGGCTTCACCGCCCAACATCACACTCAGCTACAAACCCATCAGTGGACTAATCTACTATCACACACATGATCCAATCACCTTCCCAATCCCACCTATGAGCACACGAGGCTTTGGGAGACATCGAAATGTAAACCATAACACTCTGAGAGCAAGCATAAATCTTCATGACCTTAGAGTTAGCAATAGTTTCTTATATATGGCACAAGGAACAAAAAAAAAAATGGACTTCATCACAATTAAAAGTGTATATCAAAAGACAGTATCATGAAACTGAAAAGACAACACACAATGGAAGAAAGTATTTGCACCATATATCTGATAAGGGACTAGTGTCTGAAATATAAAAGGAATTCCTATGTTCAACAACAAAAGGAACCCAATTTAAAAATGAAAGACTTAAATAGACATTTCTCCAAAGAAGATATACAAATGGCCAACAAGCACATGAAACAGGCTCAACATCAGTCTATGCAAATCAACACCACAATGAGACACCACATGCACTGGAATGACTATAATTTTAAAAACAGAAAATGAGTTATGAAGAGAATGTGGAGATATTGGAACTTCCATGACTGTCAGGAATGTCAAATGGTACAGCTGCTGTAGCGAGCTGTTTGACAGTAACTCAGTAAGTTAAGCATAAAATTACCCTGTGACTCAGCAATTCCACTGCTGGTTGTATATCAAAAAGAACTGAAGACACATACTTGTATTGAGCTAATCATAACAGCACTAGGTACAACATCTAAAGGGTAGAAACAACCCAGATATCTATGAGGATGAATGGATAAGTAAATACAATGGAGTTGTTTTGGCCATAAAGCGAAATGAAGTACTAATGCATGCCACAAGATGGATGAGCCTCGAACATATTATGCTGAGTGAAAGAAGCAAGACATAAAAGGTCACGTGTGGCATGATTCCTTTTACATGAAATATCCAAAATGTGTAAATCTGTCCAGAAAGCAGATTAACGATGGTTAGAAAGTGAAAAGAAGCAGGAGTAGAAAGTGATGGCTAGCTGAGTAAGATGTTTTCTTTGGGATGATGAAAGTCTTCTGGAACTAATTATTGGTAAAGGTTTCACAACATGGTGTCGCTAGTGGTAAATATGTATGTTTTATCACAATTTTAAAAAAGCTTTATAAGATACATTACACATCATTTTTCAAATATTGTAACAATAAGCATCACTAGGATTAAAATTCTGGGTTAATATGCATCCCAAAGAGGATTTTTTTCAGTGCATTTGCAAATAAATGAATTTTGAAAATCCAATGAAAAAGCTCTTTAGATCTTAATTTTCATATGAGAAGAGAATGAGAAAGTGAGAAACATAAGGGAGAAGTTTGATTGAGAGCTCTTCCCCAATGCTTGATTCATAACAGGCATTTCATAGATGTTTGGTGAATCTGAAAAAATATTTTTTCATACACTCTATATCACTCTAGATTATTGATAATACCTTAACTCTTACTAAGAAACAAACATTCAATAAAACAATCATTTTATTGTAACTCAGTTACGAATCCCTAAGTAACATATTTATTATATTTTATTTTGTAGCTGGAATTTTTAAAATCCCCATGAAAAATTTAAATCCTACTTTTGGAATTTTCTCCCTCTCAATCTCAGGAACTTCCGTAGATTTCTAAGAATGCACCAACTCTTTCACTGAAGCCTCTGTCCTCACTCTTAAGACCTACGAAAGCGCCGTGTTTGTTTCGTATTTTCTGGGCTGGAGCCATTCTGGCACCATGTAAACCCTGAAGAATTGCAGTGCAGATTATGAGCAATTGCACCATGACTAGACCTTACTTGCCCCTCATGCCCTTTACTCGGAGTAATTACTTCCTCTGGGCTCATGAGATGCAAAACCCATGGAAGCTTGGGAAACAAATTTAGTGCCCTGGATCTTTGCCCAGGCTGAAGTTCCATTTGATAATATTTCTTTGTGAATAATAAACAATTAAATTTTAGCTATTTTATTTGTATAAGGGGTTTGTGCCTGAGAAACAACAAACTTTGGTGAGCAGGCAAATGATCACTTAATGGCATTCTGTTATGAGTGTGACAGTGTGCTCAATGTATCAGTTATCCTCACAACTTTTTAAAACTTGCCAGATGGTTTAATATCTATTTTTCTAAATAGATTCTACCCAGAAAAGTTCTGTAGCCACTTTCATTTTGTATTTTGAGACAGTCTCACTGTGTATTTCGGGCTGGACTTGAACTCACTGTGTAGCCCAGGCTGGCCTCAAACTCACTGTGATCCTCCTGCTTCGCCCTCCCGAGTGCTGGGATTTCAGGTATGTGCCATCACGCCTGGCACCACGTTTTACAATAGTAAAAACATTGTACTTGAAATTAAGAACTCAACTAAATCTCAAAAACCATTTTGTTTAAAGTTATCTATCTTTATAAATCTATAATATAAACAACTCAAAACAAGATGAAGTAAATTTTAGAGAAGGAAAGATGTTCTGGCGTGGCGGTAGCTGGGGCAGTGAGGTTAGGAATTGTTCAAAAAGCTGTCTCTGTACAGCAATAAGAACAGCTGTGCTATGTGAGAATTTCACAAGGGGAAAAAAGCTGGGTAATAAATTTGGCAAAAGCTGACCTACTTATTTGTCTGATTCTGCGTCAGAAACTCAGCAGCAAAGCTACAGAGAAGGACAAGGGAAGTGAGTTAATCCAACAGAGAATTCCTGTATCTCAGAAACTATGATCAATAAGGCATTGAGCAAAGCAGTAAGGAGACTAAAATCTTATGCATTAATAGATCATAAAGCAAAGGAAGGGAGAGAATGTTAGTTCCTTCGGAGCACATACTGGTGTGTATTTTTGTGTCTCCTGCAGCTCTCAGCCCTTCACAGTTACACCTTCCCATAATAAGCTCTCACCAGTCTGTTGAATGTATATGTAGCAGATTTGGTCTTTGAGGTGAATCGCCTCTAAGGTAGTGGAAGGTGGGTATACAGTAACACAAATTCGGAAACACAGAACAAAACTAACTCATGAGGTTGCACATGGAGGTGGAAGTAGATTAGAAGAGGGACACAAAGCATGAGTGTAAAGTAGAAAAGTCAGACCTTATCGGGAAGTAAAGAGCACTCCAGCATGACTGCCTGGTAACTTATTGTACACAACTTAAGTTAATTGTTACAGTGAGTACTGTACTTTGTTGCTTCAAACTGAGGTTGCTCGTCATCCCATCCATGTATACATGGCTCCAAAATATATGGTGACGCGGCAGACGGTCCTAATAACTGCCAGACATACAACTAGCAGGCAGGACCCCATTAACTCAGGCTGCCTGCTCTTCTCTTTTGATCTTACTGAAGCAGCCATACGAGCCATTTTCAACCAAAGTATATTAACAGAATTGTCTTACTTTCTTTTTCCCAGCGATATGACCACAGATCTTCAAATGTAGTAAATTTTTATCAATATTTAGATGGTGGGGAAATTAGTTCCTCTGTGTCAAAGAGTAAGAAACAACAACAATATAAAAAGAATAAGGACAGTAAAATTATATATGTATAATATATAGTCATTACAAAGCTGTAGATGATTGTTCAGGTCCCGTCAGGGCTCCAGTATTACAAAATATAGGTTGAGTATCATATAACTTTCTTATAGTCAAATCCAACAACTATGACATCTCTGGATGTCAGTCCCAGGCAGATCCCAGAATGCTATAGCATTCCCACCCCACTACCTCAACCACAGAGTGCAGTAATTCTCAACCACAGGAATACTTGGAGAATTCCAAAGTACAAAAATGCCCAGACAATACTCCATGTGTGACATCTTGGGACGTCAATCCCAGCCAGACCAGGGAATCCCAATGTGGAGTGACTATTAAGAACTATGACCTAGCCCCATGCCACACAACAGTGGCTTATGCTCCTCTCAGACTGTGCCACTGACTTATTTACCAATTTCTTGAAATCAAAATCTTCTGTTATTCCAACTTTTCAAGCACCCTCAAGCACTTTTAGGAGTGACATTTGTTCGCATAATTGTGAGATTACAAGTCATTCTTACCTGTGCAAGTTCCCTGCAGACCACTACTGTTTTGTTAAACATGTGCAAGAAACATACTTTATTTAAAACACCATACTATTTAATCATGTCCACAAATTTAAATGAGCTTTTCTTAAATTATACCAAATCAGTGAGGCTGAAAAATAACAGTATTTTTGTACAATAAGTACAGTATTTTTATCAAAGATACTTAAGATACTTATGATTGCCTAAAATGAGAAGTAGATTTTAAAAACGAGAGGGAGCAAACTGGCAGAGTAACAATCAGCTGTAAAATTCACCTTCTTCAAGACCCAGAATCCAGACACCTGAAAAATAAAAATGTGGGGAAAAAAAAAAAAACTAGCTCTCTAGGGGTCTTGAGGGAAATAAAAGGAAAATTAGAAGTTACAGAGAAGTGGGAGAAATGGTCTCCGATGCATGGGAAAAAACAAAGTATTCTGGAAGCGTAGCCCAGTTCCCAAGGAGGACAACCTGTCTCTGCAGACACAAGGTAAGCCCCTAGGGTTGGGAGCTCTGGGGAAAATCAGTGGTCTGGGCCAGCAGAGCTAGTCCCAAGAAGAGCCCACAGTGATTGTAAACTGCAAATACAGCATGAGGTTTTACTCCAAAAGTGATTCTTTCACACAGTAAGCAATAGTTGGAGAACAAATCCAGTGCTACACCTACCATATGGCAGAGAGTTTAGTTAGATGCCATTTTAGGAAGGAACTAGTTAATACTGAGTCTCGGGCCAACTAATAACTTCAAGGTTTCTAGTGTTACCCTTCTGCAGTGACTGGGTGAGAGACACCCACAGGAGACAGTTGTGGAGAGGGTATGGACCAGACATGGATCACCTGGAAAACTGAAGGTCAGGTCAGCAGGGACAAAGTGCCCTGCCTTCCATGCTGAGAAGCCAGGTCTGACTTGCATGGCTCTCAGAAGTGGCTGGATCTGAAAGTGTAGCATAAAGCTCTGCAACTGCTTGAGCACTTGCCCTGCTGCCTGTTTCTGGCATAGATTCAAGGTCTGATTGTTTTTCTCGTCTTCCAACATGAGCAAGGACACATGTGGGCTTGGACAGCTATTGGAGCTTCAGGTAAATGGATGGCGGGGCCTACAGAACAGGGCAGCCATTCACAAACCTACAGGCTATGAATACAGAGAGAGGGAACCATGACCTTCTGGATTCTAAAACTAGCTCCTGGTAAGATGCCATTCATTCAAATATACAGAGCAAAATTTTATGACTTTTTTTTTTCTTTTTTCTTCTCTTTCTTCACTGATTTTGGAGCTCTGGGTGATTTTCCTTTCTTTTTTTTTCCCTTTCTGTTATCCTTTTAATGTTTTCTTTTTTAATCTTCACAAACACTACTGGACATAAAAGATCAAATAAACATAAACAAAATTATCTTGAGGTTTCTTAGTACCCTACTGTCACAAATAGATCAACTAGGTAAAAAAATTTTTAAAAAATGACAGTTAAGCCAGGTGTGGTGGCACATACCTGTGATCCCAGCACTTGGGAGACTGAGGCAGAAGGATTGCCATGAGTTCAATGCCAGCCTGCACTACATACTCAGTTCAAGACCAGCCTGAACTACAGAGAGTGAGACCCTGTTTAAAAAAAAAAAATTCCCAATTGAATCAAACCTTCACACCAATGGAGTTAGTAGATATCTGCAGTGTTTCACTCAACAACAGAATACACACACTTCTCAGCAGCACATGGGAATTTCTCCAAAATAGACCGCAGGTTAGCCAACAAAGCATGCTTGAATAATGCCAAAGAATCAAAATTATCCCATGTATATTATCAGATTATACTGTAATGAAACAAAATCAATAGCAAAAAAAAAACAAATTATACAAACATGAAAATTAAACAATACACATGTTTTTGGGCTTCTTGGGGGGGTTGTTGTTGCTTTCTTATTGGGTTTTGTTTAGTTTTTTATTTTTTGAGACATGATCTTGCTATGTAGTTCAGTCTAGCCTTGAACTTACTATGCGGCCCAGGCTGGCCTCCAACTCACATCAGTCCTCCAGCTTCAGGCTGCAAAGTGTTGGGATTATGGGCCTGAACCATCATGCCCAGCTTAAATAACACAGTTAATGAGTCAC
>RJWT010011671.1:0-23095 GCA_004365215.1 Cuniculus paca
TGCTGTTCCATCCTACAGTCCACCTGCCAACCACACCAATCTTCTGTCACCCATTAAATTCTTGGCCGTACTCATGCATTGTGTTCTCTTCCAGAAATGCATACTGGAGTCCACCTGGGTACACTTTTCCTTCCATTTTTGAATGAGCTGTATGACCCTATGCTGTCATTTGACTCTCAGAGGCCTATTTTTACGCCTCTTCTCCACACTGAAAAAAAGAGCCAGTGAAGTAGTGCTACTTATATCCCACTACATACTCCACGAGGAACTCCTCTACCTTCTGTCAGCAACTCTCCCTTAGCCATGTTTTCATCCATACAGACCTGTCACATTGTCTCACATGTACTGGTAGCAGGCATTTATAAAGTTAGCTATCTGCTGACTGTCTTGAAAAAAAAAAAAAAACAGAAACAGAGGAAGAATTTAGCAAGGTTGATTTCTAGTTAAAAGTTTTCTGTAAATACTGAGTCCTTGTAAGTCTACATGTAAGTGTATATTTACTTTATCCTTTCGGTAATTTCTTCCCTTTGGGATACTGATAATAAGTGTTTCCTTTTCTTATAAAATCCTATCTCCTGTTTCCATTATACATACATTTGAAGCTTTTAAGTTTTTTTTTTTTTTGCGGCACCGGGGATTGAACTCACGACCTTGCGCTTGCCAGGCAGGTGCTTAGGCCGCTTAACTAGATCCCCGGCCCTCGTGTGTTTGAGACAGGGTCTCACTATGCTGTTCAGGCTGGCCTTGAGCTCACTTTGTAGCCCAGGCTGGTCTCGAACTCACAACGATCCACCTGTCTCAGCCTCTGGAGTGCTGGGATTACAGGCGTGAGCCACCATGCCCGGCTGAAGCTTTTAAGTTTTGTCAGTGGTAGTAAAATTGACTTTTATTACTGTGGTAAAAGGAGTTGCAACAAAAAATCAGGTGAAGAACAGAAAGGTCTTTGTCGATAACCTGTTAATTTGGGTACTTAAGATTGAACCAAGAAAGGTGGTTAGTCAATCGATCTTCTCTCTTTTTTTCTTTCATTCCTCCCTCCCTACCTCTCTTGGATTCAATCCAAGACCTTGCACATGGTAGACAAGTGCTGTATACTAAACCACATCTACAGCTTAAGGATGGTTTATCTTTTGCTCTGTGTAGAATTTGGCCGATAGACTGCTTTTGTAGTAAAGCATAGTGCCTTTTCAGGTTTATCACTGTGAGAGTTGGAGGCACAGAGACATTAGAATTTAGACCCAGGAAGACTCTACTTGTGTGAAAGAAAAATAATGACAGTAAGCCAGTTGAATAATGCTGTGTTCTCTTTTCTTTTCTTTTCTTTTCTTTTCTTTTCTTTTCTTTTCTTTTCTTTTCTTTTCTTTTCTTTTTTTTTTCTTTTAAAGAAAATAGGACAAAACAAAACAAAACAAAACAGAACGAAAAAAGTCTGGAGGTTTCTCAAAAAGCTAGGACTGGAAGTGCCATTTGACCCAGCTATTCCGCTTCTGGGCATATTCCCAGAAGAAGTGAAATCATCTTACCACAATGCTGTGTTCTTTTAAACATCACTGTTTATTATAATATTCTTACAAAGGAGGCAGAAAAGAAATACTACTAACAGCCTTATAGAAGGCATATTGAAGGAACAGAGAGCAAAGACCTTCTGCCTGTTTTGCTTACTGCTGCACTAGGAGATCAGGCAGTGGCCTTGATATTACGTCATCTTTAGTTCTCATGGTTGCCTTACTAGATGTACTATCCTTGACATAGTGTATAATAAGTTAACACTGTGTAGTCTTGTGAGCCTGTACAGATTATCAACTATCAAAATGCCCCCATGAAACTTGGTCTTGAACAATTGAGTATTTTATGCAGAGTATATTGAAAAGTTTCATGGGGAGCAGTTGTTTTTTCAAGGTTTGTATTGAAATCATTCATATTAATTGTAGACATATTTGAAAAGATACAAGGATATGTGAATAAATAAAATAACCTAAAAATCAATACGTAGTTACTCTGTCTCCAGAATGGATGATTTTACAAATGCACATAGGTTGCAGTTTGTATTTTCAAAAAGCATTCAGTCTCCCTAATTTATGAAGTCATATGTATAAATAGAGCTTTTTGTATGTAAGTTTTACCTTACTAAAGTAGTTTAAATTTTCTAATTAGTAAATGTTTGCAGTATATCATGATTACATTCTTCATGGTGTTTTTTATTAAAATGTATTCAGAAAGAATGTCTTCCATTTACTGATTAATTTCTGATAGGGTCATTTACTGAAAAAAATCTAATGCCATTTGCTTATGGTAGTAGAGGTGGTGTCTTTTTTCGTTAGTGTATTATGTTTATATCTGAAATACATGGTTTATATAAATGTTTGAATAAAGGAGCTTTTGAATCTGTGTGCCTGTAGCAATTTGATCTCCTGAAGGTTTATATAATCCATGAAAAATCCTCTTCAGAGAGATGGCTACAGTAACTTCCTCCTGCCCTTTGTCACAATTTCACTTTCTGTGGTTTCATTGATGTGTGGTCAACCATGATCTGAAAATACTAAATGGAAACTTTCAGAAATGAATAATTCATAAGTATTAAATTCTCATGTTCTGAGTAGCTTGATGAAATCTTGTGCCATTTTCCTTCATCCCATGCAAGATGTTAATCATCACTTTGTCTAGTGTATCCATGCTGTATAGGCTGCCTCCTCTCACTTAATCACCATCTTGGCTATCACATCAGTCATCATGATATTGCATAACCCTTTTTTCACTTAGTATAGTCTCAGACTGCAAGAATAGTGTTTGCCAAGGATGCATCAGGGAATAAAACATGGACAGATTAATCTAGGTGCCATATGCCATTGCTGCAGGTAATATAGAAAAAAACATGTTTTGGGTGCAGTACCATCTGTGGGTTCAGGCACCCTTTGGGGATTGTGGAAAATATCACCCATGGATAAAGAGGGACAACATTATGCATGAACCAATTGCTGAATGCTAAGAAATCCAAAGAAATAGGTGATATCTTGATTCATGGGACTTCACAATCAGTACTCATATTACCATGATAATGGATGAGTAAGTGTTAACACAATTCTAAAAGTGTCAAAGGAGGGACAGGTGTCTGTTTTGACTGAGATGTGTGTGGTGGAAGCATAAGGGATGTGATAGCCTGTGTGGGGGTCTTAAAGGTCTGGTTGATGGAGAATATCATCATTGCAGGATCAAGGGCAGGGAGGTGGCAGCCAGGTATAAAATCTAGTCTGAGAGCACAAAGTGACTTGTGTGGCTACAGTAAGAGTCTTGCAAAGAGAAAAAGCCAGAGAAGTTATCAGAATATGTTAAGCCTTTTTCTCAGTCACCTCTTTAAAGCCAAATGCTCTCTAACCCAGTAGGTCACACTGGTAGTTTTTAGCCTTCTGGATAGGGATTATTTCAGGAATATTTTAATTTCAGTCCAAATTAGTCACTTGGGGATTGGCCAGGCAAAACATCTATAAATGTCTTTTTTATTTCTTCCCCTTTGACTCAGATGAAGAACCCTCCCCGCTTTGTTTCTAAGGCTTTTCTATTTTCCCAGCTCCATCCTGACTTTTCAACAGCTTGGCATTCAGATGCTCAGTGACTCCAATAGTCTTAGTTGAGGGAGGCTTATTTTCTATAATCATCAGAGAACCAGAAAACTTCACTTCTCTCATCTTTCTGTCCCAAGGTATGGAATACATCCAGAGGAAACATGTAAAGCAAAGGTGTTTTGTACTTTGAATTCTGATTTGAGTTGGAATTTACCATAATAACCTCATTTTATCTGGTATGTAGCCTTGTAGGCTGAATTTTAAAACTTTTTTTTTAAAGTAAAATAAAAATGTAATGGTGCTCATAAAGCAAAAATAATGTAACTAGTATAATGTTTAAGCTGTAAGCACTGTACAAATACTTCATATATATTAAATCATTCTTCATAACAACCTTTTTCTTTTATTATTTGACTGTATTTTTTTCATCCTCATTTTATAAGGAGAAACTGAGGAACAGAAAGGTTATATAATTTGCTCATGGCAGTCTGGCTCCCAGGCTCATGCTCTTAAGCACTATGCTAAGTTAATAGATTCATTAAGCTGCTCAGTCATCTCTTCACTTCTTTTGACATCTACTGTATATGACAGCTCTGCTAGTGCATATTTATGTAAAGGAGCATTCTTCCCTCTTTAAACAAATTTTTGTAAAAACAACCCTTCTTAAACAAGTTCTCATTATTTAATCTAAAATAAACAGTCATGTTATACTTCTTTAAAATTTTCTAGGTCATTGAAATACCTATTCTGTTTGAATAAAATTATCAAAACACAAGCTCCAGGTCATACTCTATAAATGAAAAGAACCAGGTTTTTTGGTTTGGGAATGTGGAAATCAAAACTAACCTAGAAGTAGTCTTGAAAAATGAATGTTTTCATGATGGATTTTTCTTTTTTTTCTTGTCCTTTGGACTATTGATAAAAAGAGCAAGTTGTACCTACATTATTTGGAAAGCATGACTTATAAATACAATGGTGTGTGTTTGCCTGGAGGGATGAGGAATGTCTTCCATGGGAAGCTAAATCATTCTTTGTCTCATCTGACTGAGACTGTGCTACAGCTATTCTTTTAACTGTAGAGAAAAATAAGAATAATTTCCTAGGATAATAATTTTATGTGTGGCCAGGCATGGTGGCTCACGCCTATAATCCCAGCGCTCGGGAGGTTGAGACAGGAGAATCATTGTAAGTTTGAGACCAGCCTGGGCTACAAAGTGACCTCAAGGTCAGCCTGAACAGCACAGTGAGACCCTGTCTCAAAAAGACAAGGGCCAGGGATCTACCTTAGTGGCCTAAGTGCCTGCCTGGCAGGCACAAGGTCATGAGTTCAATCCCCAGTGTCTGGCAAAAAAAAAAAAAAAAAAAGAAAAATTTATGTGTGATTCAAATTTTTCCTAAAATTACAGTTATTTTGAATTGTTTTCATATTTGGCCAGGACTTTTATCCTATTAATTTAGGTGGTTTGTTTGTTTTTGCTACTCATTGTTCATGTGTGTTATCCCTGACATTTAGTTTTTCCTCGTTGCTTAATAGCTAAGTCTGGTTAGCCATTGGGAAGTTCTTAAGATTGTGATTGTGGTGGTAAAACAAGATGTAATCTGTTAGTCATCTGGCCTTTGGATGTCTTATATTGTTTTAAATACTGTGGAGGAAAGAAGAAATA
Source organism: Cuniculus paca (assembly GCA_004365215.1). NCBI lineage: Eukaryota > Metazoa > Chordata > Mammalia > Rodentia > Cuniculidae > Cuniculus > Cuniculus paca. The sequence continues at coordinate 5,225 of RJWT010011671.1, forward strand.
ACTGTTGCTTTTAAGGAGGTCATCATCTACTTAAAGTAACCAGAACATCAGAATCCAGTCACCATAGTTTAAAGGATAGTTACAAGGAGGGCTAGCATTGGCAGAGAGAGCTAAATAAGGAAAGTGGGACTTGAGAAGTAAATTTTGGTAAAAGTAGATAGACGAGGGAGGGAATTCCAGAAACCACAATTGTCCTAGGGGAATTGAAGTAGGAATAACCACATTCTAGTTCTGGAACCTTGGAAATTTCACTTGTATATTTACCTAGAGCAATAGGAAGTGTGATTGAATATGGATCATGAAGCAATATGAAATCTAGACAAGGGAGATTAAGCTAAAGACTTTTGTGTCTTCCTGAATTATGCTAGTCCTGTCAATTTTCTGCCAGATGTCTTCACTGGCTCCCAGTTGCCTCTGAATGGGATCTATAGTTTTCAGTATGACACCAAAGGCTTCTATAATCTAAGCTGTTAATGCTTTCCCAGCCTAATAACATTGCACTCCCTAATATGAGTCTGATGCATGTAACTGGGCATCTTGCTAGACCTCTTTTACCTGGCATTCATTAACATCTGTACCTTCATTCACACTCTTGATAATGTGTCTGCCTCCTTCCCATTTTCTCTTTCCCTTCCTTTATGTTAAACTATCTTTATGAGACTTTTCTTCCTAATCTCTTTAGTCAGAGATCCTCATTAATTTTGCTGAAATTCTTCATTTTATCTGTACTACCCACCTTTGCTGTCTTGTGTTTGTGTTTTATACAGTTGCCATTACTGTGTTTTTTCTAGAGGACTCAGAAATATGTCGTGCATTTTTGTAACTCTCGTGGCACCTTAAGGAGCAGTTTATCTACAGTGGAGACTCAATGGATAAATGAATATGGCTAATATTCATTAGTTTACTACCAGTGGACCATAGCATGTGGTGATGACAAAAATCCCATTAGAAAATTCTGGTTAGTAAATATCAACATTGCTTCCTTTTACCTCGTTGCCATTGTTTTATAAAATGAAGTTTGTTATTTTCATAGATAATCATATGGAGAGGAAGTTGCTTTCTTGTTGGCACTTTCCTTCATTTTCCATTTTGTTGCCAGAATGCTTTTTTTCACCCTGCTTTCCTCCTCCGGCTGGTATGAAACATTTGTCCTTATTTCCAGCAAGTATGTGCCCTCCTGTGGGCACATACTTTGGTCTCTGTGGCAGGATCTCACTGAAAGAACTGAATGTATATGAAAGGACAGGCATATATGTTGCACAGATATTTTATGTTTAGGGGCCTTTTTCTCTGATAATGCTTTATTGAATTCTGAAGTATAAAATGTTTATTACTGTGTTAGCAATCCCTCAGCATCCATTAGAGTCACTGAATGTACTTTCTCTAAAGAGAAAAATAACCAGAAGAAAGCCAGAAAGAGTTGAGCATATTCTGAGAGTCAGAACTTAAATTTTTACCTGTGAGGTGGTAGAATATTTAATTCCAGCATTTACTATCTGGCAACTGCATCAGAATTACTCTTGAGAAGTTCTGTGAAATTGTTGTATTAGCAAAATCTACATCTGCTTGCTTGACCTTTTCACTGCATGTGGCACTATTACTGTTACTTCTTTGAAATAGTTAGTATCACATTCATGTGTTGATTTCCACATCTGTATGTCTGACCTTTGGTCATTCTCCTGAGTTCCAGATAAACATTCATTTAGTTGCTCACCTTGGCTCCACTTTGGATATCTCTGAAGTACTTCAGATTTACTGTGTCTAAAACTGAACTCACCATTGAATGTCTATGGACGCTCAGTTTCTTTACTTCTCCACTCTTATTGCCTAAACTCAAGTTACCATCACCTCTTATCCAACTTCTGTAACAATTAGTGTCGCTATTTCTGGTTTGTAAAAATGCTTGTACAAGCTATTTGGGAAAAATAGTAAGGTGGTATAAGTTCATTTGAATTGACTATCTACATATATATGTAACATAGTTAACATATTTAAGAATTTTAAATGTGGAAAGAGCGTGTCCTTTTCATCTTTAATCCCTTAGGAGGCAAGGAGGATGCTATTTTTAGTTATTTCACTCAAAATCTTGCACCTAACAAGCTTCATGAAGTTAGTAAGATTTCTACATATGAGAAGAAACTCTTGTGTTTTTGTATCATTATGAAGAAAAAAAGAAGTGTTGTTTTATCTGCCAGCGGTAGACTATCTTATGTGATAAATAGTAATTATACTAAGTGCTGCTGGAAGATTAAATATAACAGTAAATATGATTTATACTTGATCACATATTGTAATCTTGAAATCTGGTTTCAGATAAACTTCATGACCATGTAGAGAAACGGTTGTCAAAGAGTACAATGCATCAATAGTGTCTCATTCCCTTTCTCATAGGGTTACTAAAAATGTTGTGAGGATAACACCATAGAGCTAGTGTGTATTAATTTCAGCAAAAAGTTTTACTAATTGTTTTATATTGGGTAGAACATGAGGAAATATGATTCAGGGTTCATTTGGCATTGTAGCTGATGGAACAGCACTTTATCAGGAACACACTGATAGATGGGTTGCTGACCTTCCAGGGGAGGCTCTGTATGACATACCTCTGGGTTCCATGGTTAGCATTGCTTTTCAGGTTTGCAGATGAATTGGGGTTCGAAGGAACAGCTGTTAACTTTAGTGACTGAATCTAGATTCAAGATGCTCTTTTAAAGCTAAAATGGTAAATAAAAACAAGTGAGTTTAGCATAAAAGAATATAGAGTTTATATTAAAATTGCAAGATTGTAGCATGGGGGAAACCTGCTTAGAAGCAAGTCAAACTGAAAACACAACTATGGAAAGTGAACTTTCTTCACAATAAACTTATCCTTCTAGTGATGTGGCAGTTTTATTAAAATCAATTTGATCTTAATCATTCCAGTCAATCTCATTTTAAAAGATTTTGTTTTGAGCTTCCACATCATAAGACACTAAGTAGAGTGCTCAGTCAGATGTCCTGTTGGCTGAGGTAGACAGGGGGAAATCGTGGTCCAGTAGAGAAGCTCTGAGGAAGGCGATGAGTCTTCCAATATGTAAAATGCTGCTATAAAAAGTAACTGATGTTTGTTGCAAAAAGAAGAACTAGGATCAGTGTACCCACTCATTCTAAGAACACATGAGTAACAGTAATTAGTACCCAGAGATCTGTGTGTTAGGTTGTGTTCATTCTGGGTTTTGTAAGATATTATTGTAGTGGGAAACTTAAAACTAAAATGTATTAAAATATTGATAAAGGAACTGAGACTGTTTAATTCAATTCTGTGTGTACTTTGTAAAATGAGGAATCATTTGTTTCATTTTTCCTATTTTTTTTGGCATTACATAAAATCAGTTATAAGAAATATTGATGAGTTGTGAACTCTTAAGTTTTCTTCCCTTAATTTTAACTCACTTTTTTCTATTTTAGTTTCACTTCTTTTAATTTTGGGGGATTTTTCAAATGGCAAAAGAAGATACAGTATGTAGTAGAAAGCAAAAAGATGCACAAGTCTGAGTTTCATGCAAATTCATTAGCTATGTCACCTTGTGTAATTGATTTAAACTGGATGCTACGTCTCATCTGTCAACAGTAATATTCCACCAAATAGCTCTTTTTGAGACTGGGTCTCACCGTATTACCTAAACTGGCCTCAAACTCCTAGATTCAAGTGATCTTCCTGCCTCAGCTTCCCAAGTGCAGTACCTTGGACTCCAGGTGTGTACCACCATGCCCAGACACCTTTTAGCTCTTTTTGAGGAATAAATGAAATTGCATATGTGAAACAAGAGATACTCAGTAAATGTTATTAATAAATCTCCAGAATACCTGTTCTAAAGATTGAGTTAAGGTTTTTCATTACTTTTCTAATTAAAATTATGATTCTGCCATCTGTGTTTTCCCCTCCTTCCTCTCTCTTTTTATTTCACAAAACTTTTGGTAATTTTAGTAAAATTTAACATTGGTTTGTTCCATGACATTTATTTCTGGTAAAGAGCATGAATTTGTGGTGAGAATTTTTCTCATATTCTCCCATCTTAATTTCTTTTTCTTAATTGTTGCTTTCCTGTCAGATCATTTACAGCTTTCAGCTAAATTGTTTTGTAGTTTCTTCTTCTAAAGGCAGTGAAGTGTTAAAGCAAAAATGCTGTTTGCCTACCACTTGCTATTAATTTTCCCTTTCCCTTTATTCTTCTTCATGTATTTAAACCTTCAAATCTGGGAGCCAGTGAAATTCCAAGAAGGAGTAATAGGACTCCCTCTCCTGGATCAGTAGTAAACACTTCCTTTGACATTAAAAAGGATATCCTAGATGAAAACAATGCCTTTTGCAGCCATTGTAAATTTTTATCTTTTTTATCTTCTCTATTCATACATCTTACTTGAAGCAGTCTCTTGTTCTAAAGCAGTCAGGAGTTACTCAAGTGGAGACCCAATTGTCTGGTCTGTATTCTAATAAATTTTGCTACAACAAATTTGTAAAGCTGGATGACTCGCTGTTTTTAAGTTAATGAGATCATAGATGAAGCAAAATCGTTAATCATGGTCAAACTGTTCCTTCTCATTTCATGTTAAGAGTAACTGTGGAAAATATATGCAAGAACAATTGCTATAATGCCTCTTCCAGGTTTTGGAGAATGTCTCAATTTCTTTTTTTCTTTCCCTGAATTTATTCACATCCTTATGAGCTAACAAATGATTACGGTCTCTTAGTATCAGACTCAGTATAACAGCAACAAGGTACTTGAGTTATGATCAGCATTCAACCCCTCTCACTCTTTTTCTCCATTCTGGAGGCCTCACTCCAAGTGCCTTTGTTGAGAGGGAGAGGAAAGGAGCAAGAAGGAAAGGGCAGAGGAGAGAGACCACACAGACAAGCCTTGGAAAAGAAAGAACCCTTGATTTTTTCCTTTGAGTACCTGTATTCCCTGCAGAGACGAAATTGATTATCAGTGGATTATTAAGCCAGCCTCCAGTCACATGCTGCCACATCATATTCATTTGGGGTTTCAGGAAAAATAGTAATACGTTAGACACCCCCCCACCCCACCCATTCACTCATCCTCTGAATCTTGGGCATGGCCACTAGGTGGTGTCCTAATTCAGAAGCTTTGTTCTTGGACTTCAGGTTTTTCTGCCCGAGCAAAAACTGACGAAACCACGGTGCAGATGCATAAGAACACGTAAACAATTCGAATAAGATGTTAGATCTTGTAATTAAATAAATCAAGAGACAGTTTAAATCAAATACTGTAGCTAAATTAAGAGATGAAAAATATGTTTATACTTTTTCTGAGACAGTCCAAGGGTATCGGTGACTTGAAGAACTTGGTGCTCTGCTGTCGATGGAGGCAGGGTTGGTGGGCACAGAGCAAAGGGAGGTAGGATTAATGTAAATAATTACTGTTGTAGTGCTCATAAATTGTCAACACATTTTACTACCAGTTCCCAGAATTAAAAGGAGAAATATGCACAAAACCTCCTTTAAATTCATAATTCTCTGCTCTGGTTTAGATATGAAGTGGTTGGTTACAGTGTTTCAAAATGCTAACAGTAACTGTTCAAGGGTTCCAGATGGTTTTGATAAAAACTTGGAATTGTCTCATCAGCAGCAAAAGCACAGGACTATAGATTCTCTCTTCTGTTGGGAAATGCTGAGCAGATCTAGAGGGGAAAACAAAACAGACTTTTCCCCCACCCAGAACATTCGTTTTCCAAGAAGGAACAGTTAGGTGTAGAGACAACTTACATTGTCTTTTTAATATATGTTTGAAAAGTTAGATAATCTAAATTTCCTGCTCATAACATAAATCCGATAGCCAGAAATTTTTACAAAGGGTTAATCCATGCATCTCAAGTAAGAATCTGGGCTATTTCATAAAATAGTATTATTCTGAAACAAATTTCTCTCTAATAATATAAACTAACTTCCTGGTGACAGAGCTCTTGTTTATTTCTTGTGTTTGTCTCTACTGCAAGGAATGAAGTATCCGTTAAATTGATACAGCATATCTGTACTTAAGCCACTAGTTAGATGGGCTTGGGATGGAAAAACTTTGTGGTGACTAAAGAATCTCTGATCCCTAGAGAGGTGCCTGGGAACCTTGGAAGCAGGAAACATTTGATTCTGATTAGAACAGAAGGGAGTGGCAGGGAGGAACAAACCATATTGAGAGCAGGGAGAGGCAGATTTTTACTCATTGAGGAGAAAGAAGAGTTTTAAATTACAGCTTAGTGAAAGCTGACATAGAAAAGTTAATAAACGATCAATTTTTCTGTGTACTAAAACCTACAGGCTCTTCAGTCTGTGCTCTGCATCACATAGTTCAAAAGAATTTGTAAATCCCCAGCCATATTTCTATGATTTTAGTAAGCCTGAGCAAAAATTTTATTTACAACTTTTTAATCATTTTAATTGTATTGTCTCTGCTTTTTTGTAATGTCTCCTCAGAAAAGCAGCATCTGTTCCCCAATGTGTATGCTGATAACTTTGCAGAGCCAAGACTCACAGGTGGGGGGCACTCAGGAGAAAGGGGACGTCATTCACCTTCGTACTTTTGTGGGGACACTTAAGAGGCTTGGAGTTGAATGTAACTGAGACTGTGGTGTAGTGATAGATGAGAAAATGCTTGTGTTCTTAGCTGATTTTGCTGTATTTCTCTCACTTAAACAGATTAATAATTTAAATGCCTGGCTGGAGTGAATGATGACTCATCAGACCTTCTCTATCTTTTCATACCTCCTTTAAAACCTTAAAATAATTTTTTCTTTGCCACATCAATGCTAATTTAAATATTAAATTTCTTTTCTTCCTTTCTGTCCTAGTATTTGAAACCCTGTATTCATCCTTTTCAGGTTTACCTAAGGACTACTCTGGCCAACTCAAGGGAAATAAGTGCTAGCTCCTCCTGGAAAGAGAATGCTTCTGAGTTTTTATTCCTTTTTTTTCCCTTCTCTTTATTAATTACAAGATCTAACATCTTATCTTTTGCTTCCTTCTGTTCCTCCCCTCCTACTCCCTGCCAAGTCATTTACAGTCCAAGTAAGAGAGTAGCTAAACTAAGTGAATGCAGTCTAGAATAGGATACTGGGTAGGGTGGCAGCTGGAAAGGTCTGGAATAGTCCAGAAAAGGACAGATGAAGTAATAGCCACATGCAAGGCCTAGTTAATATAAATGAAAGCATTGAAGGAAAAGGAAGTCCCAGCCACGTACTGCTTATTCACAAAAATATTAAGACATGTACCCATTCATTCCATTCCTTTTTTCTTTTCTTTTTAAAGCCCCTCTATCTGGTCCCCATCCCACCTACATTTCTGATGGTTTTTAAACCTTGCCAGACAGTTTTATAGCCATTTCTGGGTCCTGGAGACATAACTAAAATATTTGGCTAACATTTTTCTCATATTAAATCATTGACTTGCCTTTGGCGGGCAGATGCGGTATATACTCTCTACTTCCTGGAATAGATAAGTCTGTTGTACAGACTTGTGGTATTTAGGATGTCACCAACCCCCTTTCTTTATTAGCATACTAGCCTGGCATCAAAGGACTCGAGTTACATCTTGTAATGCCCCACAGAGCCTTTTTCATAGGAGGCAAGTGAGGAGAAGGAGGAGCAAGAGGAAGCGGGTTGGAAAAGGAAGCCTTGTTTTTCTCCTCTTCGTCTGTAGATGAATCATGTTCCCACCACTGTAATGAGGTTTTCAAACCTCCAAGGCTGCCGGTTCAGAGCTGAAAGGGCAAGTAGTGACGTTCTTGAGAGAAAAGAAAAAGAGGGGAGGAGGCTGGGGCAGGGAAGGGCTGGCACCGGAAGGAGGACGGGCGGGAGGGAGGGAAGTGCAGGAGGAGGAGTGGTCTTTTTTCCTTTTTACTCTGCTGTCTTCAGATATTTTCAGCTTAAACCAAGCCCTGCTGCGTGGTGAGCAAGAGAGTGACTAAAGACTCATTACTTTGAAAAGCGTCTGTAGCTTCTGTTTTTTTCATAAGGAAAAGTTGATTTTCTCTGCCTTTGTTGTTTTAAGAAAGAACAGTTTAATGAATTTTCTCACATTTGAGAAAGAATCGTCTTCCTCACCTCCTCCCCTCTTTTTCTGGTAAAGTACATGCTGGATTTTTATTACCTGCTTTGGATTTTTCCTCCACATGTGTCAGCCGCTATGCTTAGCCAGTTCATTCTGGATTTTTCTATTGTCCTTACCGCCAGTTATGGAAGTGGCGTGTGCCTCTCTTTCCATCAAGATATACACAACAGAGATCTCAAGGCATTTCTTGCTTATATTATGAATTATAAATACCTTATCTCAGTGCTCTGAAGCTGCCAGAAAGTTCTCAGTACAAGAAATTGGATTTTTCTCAGTTTCTTTTAAATTCAATTTTGAGTCTTTGCAAATTTTCTGTATAGAAGAGTCTGAAAAGCAAAGATCTCCTGCCCACCGTGAGAATTCAGAATTTGGGACTTTCATGAGCACATGGTCCTCAGTTAGCAGTGAGTATACTTCCAGCGGTTTGTCTCTTTTCTGCATTTGGGCACGATGTATGAACGGCATAAAAGGCGCTACAGCCTTTGTGACATCTCCAAGGTGGACAGGACTGTGGATGTGGTGTTGCTGAAGGTAAGAGGGAGCAGTGTCTCATACACTATTAACGTTCTCCCAGCTGTTTTCTCTTTGAATCCAGCGGCAGTGTCCCTTGCCTTTCCGAACTGATAGGAAGACTGAGAAAGTCCCAGCAGCACTAGGTGAGGAGGTCATTTAAAGTTTTTAAAGTAGTATCTGAACAGAAACAGTTGGTGTTAAGAGAATTGGCATTAAATATAGTTCACATGCTGTTAAATGGATTCTTATATAATGAGGAGAACCTCATACTCCTGAATGATCACCAAGGGGAACATTCACCTTCAGAGTCATTCTTTCTTGGGATGCCTGCCACTCTTATTTTTGTCATTCCTGCCCCCATCTCACTTTGTTTGGATCTCTCTCTCTCTCTCTCTCTCTCTCTATCTCTCTATCTCTCTATCTCTATCTATCTATCTGCCTTCATCTCTTGGTGTTTCAGCTGTCTACTTATTTATTTATTTATTTGGTCCCTACAGTTGAACTCAGGACCTCGTGCTTGCCAGGCAGGCACTGTGCCATTGAGCTGTATCCCCAGCCTCTGTCTGTATCTTTTCTATGTTTTTCTTCTGCTTTCTCAGTCTTCAACCATGTTTATTTCTGGCTTAGTCTTTCTGCTTTTCAGATGTGCCTTCAGACTCAGTTGATAGATATGTTTTCTCAGCATTAGTGATGTTGGGTGTCTAAGCAGAATGGGCGTGGAAACACTGGACAGTTAATGGCTCACAGAAGGCATCCTTGAATCTAAATTTAGTAAGGACTGTAGCTGGTAAGATGGAAGTCTGGGAATGTTGGACAACTTGAACTTTTTAGAAGTTTAGCAGTTCTTTGGCAAACACAGGGAAAATTGGAAACCAACCAAGTGTTTCACAGGTGCCAAAAGAACCTCTGTAACTGAACTTGTGAGGCTGTGGAAGGATAACAGTGATTTTAGACAAAGTCATAACCAATTTTCTTGATGGAAGAAATACTGGAGCTGTTTTACTGATTTGTCGATTCAGTTTATAACTTGAGACTCCTTCATTTTTTTCTTTGGACGAGCAAGGGCATGAAATGGGCTTAGAAGGCCAGACACAAAAGCTGATGAAATACCGTGTTGGGCGAGGCACTGTGCAAAGGAGATGTGATTGTGGTGGAGCGCTGTTCCTGTCCCTCCATAATCACTCTCAGGTGATTGTTTAATTGGCCCGGCCTAGGCTGACAACAGTTGGTAACTTGATGTTTTGAAATTGTTCTAAGATATTATTCATTTTAGTTTCTCTGAAATGTGACTTCCTATAAAAAGACTTGAGTATGTTTTAAAACTTTTGTCCTAATATAATGTATTTAGGAGAGCCTAGTTTTATAAACCTTTATTTGCTTTATGCCTTACAATTTCTTTGTGTGTGTGTGTGTGTGTGTGTGTGTGTGTGTGTGTATAGATCTTGTCCTGCATGTCACAAGGAATACCATACATTTAAAATAATGCTAAAATATGTAGCACTCTGCTGCCTAGCTGATCATGAAAGCCTTTATGAGTGGAACTAAATCAGTACAGGCTCGTTGACCTCAAGAGATGCTACTTTATATTTTAATGAACCTTTTTAGTACACAGTATTTCATTGAGATGTACCAGGCAGTAACTGCTTTACTCCATTTTCAGATGAGGAACTTGAGAGTTCTCTTGTGAGGAATATGAAGAATTTGAGTGACAAAGATGAATTTTGACAAGGCTATGGTTAATAAATATCTTTGTATGTTTTTGTGTCCATTACACAGTGAAAGATTTTCGGGGCAAACTGCATTTCTCAGGAAATAGTAACTTATTACAAATAAATACTAGGAGTCCTGAAAACACCATGTTTCTGGTTTAAAAATGATAGAGACCTACAGCGTTAGTTGCTCTGCTTTGGAAATAGGAAAACACTGAGACCTGTACTATTCAGTGGCAGAAATGGTGTTAAGCTTATCCTTTTACTACTTAAATATAGACAGTACTTGGAAAAATAAGTATAAATCATTTGAAGTCGTTTGACAGAAACAAGGCATTATATTGGGAATAATGAAAAGAATTAGAATAGTCCTTATATAGACTTTTTCTGAGGTCCCTATTTAAGAAGTCGATCTGTGGAAGAAGGAAATGGATAGGAGACACAGTCATTGAGTGTTTACATTCCTGATCTTTGTCTCATTTTATATACACAAAACAGATTTGAATAGCCAGGGATTTTCAGAGTATTTCAGAACTCATATATAATCAGTGATAGATACAGTCCCAGGGCATACTGCTGTCAAAACCCATGCTTTTTCTTGCTGTTCTAGGCCTCTTCTTAGAGTTGACTGGTTCTTTTATTACAGGAGTATGTATGCCAACCTTGCTTTATATATGCATATATATTCTTTTTCTATCATAAACTTGTTTTATATTGGAAGAAGTTTTAGAAGTTCTCTTGATCATTTCTCTCAAGAATGAAAATCTCTTTTGTTAACTTTGGACAAGAACATGATAGCATATAAGTTTATTTTGTCTCCCCCACCCCCCCCAAGTTCTTTTGATTGCTTTTTCTGTTTTAATCATTCATTAGTGTTTCCAATTATATTTATAAAATTATTTTAATTTCAGTGTCTTCTGTCCTTGAAACATAGCTACATTGGGTGTGCAGTGTGTCATTTAAATTTACACGTGATCACATGTATGTTCTTACTCTACTCTTACATGTAGTTTACTTTTTTTGTAGAAGGTAGTTTGCCATTTTCCATCTGTTAATGCACCTAAGAATTTAGAAAATATCTCTAATTCATATTAAAACTGAATATTTGTCAATTGAATAAATTAAAATGTGGGTCCATATACTTGATGTTTCATAAGTTGTGTTTTATGTGCTGCTAAGTTTTATAGAACATACAGATGAAATATGGCACTAATCACAAAGCTTGATTGTGACCCTTTTATTTTGTGTCCCACGTTTACAATTCGAATACCTCCCACTGACACTAATAATTCACTGTTAATTAGCTTTAGAATTCACATTCTGTAACATAGCTATGCTTTCTTTGGCTTATTTTGTATTCTGTGCTACATCATTTGTCAGTACAATATACCTAATTTCATGGAAGCTCCTTTTTAAAGTTTTTTTCTAGTACCATGGATTAAACTCCCTGTTCCCTAACTTATATACATACACGTTCCCCTTCCTTTGTGTATAATATTCTCTTGGTTCCTGTTTCCTGGTGTATACATGACTTCTAACTTACAAGTGGTTGGTAACTATGAGTCATACACTAAAAATGGAATGTGGGAGAATTTTGATTGTTGACAGGGCCTTTGGGTACCAGCATGCCCAGTTTTCCCATTGTCCTTCAAAAAGCCAGTACTGACTTCACTTGTTGGTGACAAATGAGAACTTTCAGGTCCTAAATTTCGGCTTATGACAAGCAAGCTTTTCTAGAGGACAGCAGGTGTCAGAAAAAACTAGTCTACCAAAAGTAATGGCATCCGCAGTGTTTCACTAAATTTGCTAACCTGAAATTAACTACTGATTTATCCTAACTTTAGCCAGGGGTCACTTCTGTTTTACTGATTTTATAACTTCGGATACTTTGTAGGAGAAACCCTGTAATGGTAACACAGTTCTTCATTTCCCTGATAATTTATTAAGGGTATTTTTGGTAGCTAGTAATTTAGAATGTTACCTGAATGGTTAAAAGGCTTGTAACCGTATTTTGTGTCTATTAAATGAAAATATTTACAGAGGAGGACAGTCCTTCCCCATCTATGGTGCTTGGGCAAATCACATGACCTCCTCAACTTGAGTGTCATTTCCTAGAGAAATACACATCATTTAAAAGTTTGCCTCCATATTGCAGCAAAATAAAAAGTATAAGGGAAAAAGAATTCAAGACAGCCATGCATGTCAGCCCTGTTACTGTATGATTCTCTGAGAAGATTTTGACTCAAGTGTTGGCTTCCATGGCCGGATGGCGAGTTTTTGCTTCCTTTTATTCAGCCTTGTTACTTTGGCTGGATCTCCTGAGACAGTTGCAAAGGAAATAAGTACAAGCAGTGACTGAGAAGGTCGGGTGTAACCATGAGCTGTATTATTAGGATGTTCAGCTATAAACAGTAGCAGAAACATTGCCAGAAACCAAAGCGATTTTCCTCTCCAGTTAAAATATGTACTGCTCTATTTTCAGACTGTTGAGAACACAGTGTGGGTGTGGTTTAGATCATAACAAGAGGTCCTTAGGCTCTGTGGCAGGTATGGAAAAGCTACCTGGATAGGTCTGACATTTCTTCTGAGGCAATTTTCATGAGCCTGAGTTCTGTGTACACTGTAACTCACCAGAACTCTGGATGTTGTGTATCTGTTGAGTATATGGTTGTTATGGCAACACTATGAGCAAAGGAAATCCAATTACTAAATTGAATTTAAACTAAAAATCATATATGTATATAGACAGATCAGTCAATCGATTGATTTTGGTACCAGCAATTGAACTCATGACCTCACGCTTACCAGGCAGGCACTGTGCCACTGAGCCATATCCCCGGCCCAAAAAATATATTTTACGATCTGTCTTTCCAAATATGTAAACATTTAACTTTTAAAATCTGTTTTTCAGAATTCTAGTTACTTGCTAAATAAAACTTGTGAATCATGTTGAACTATTCCCCCCTTTCACCCACTCAGTTACCAGTCCTATATTTCCTTCATAACTAAGTGATTTCATAGACATGGTTTGTAAGATTGGAGGGAGGGACTTATTACCATCTTGAATTTTGTCTTAAAACTCTAATTATTAGCAGTGCTAATACACATGTGTCTTCTTCTTCTGTCTGCTAATTCTCCTGATGATTAGAATCTCTTGCCAAGCCTAATCAGAAATGGGTGAGAGTGCTGATAATTCAAGGCACCAACTTATCTTTTAGTGTGGAGAAACCTGATCTTAAAGATCACATTTTGGAAAAGAGACTAACATGAAAACCATCATATAATTAAAATATGTATGATAACTTTTGATTTCCTACAGCACAGATGTGTCACCATGTAAGAAGATGTGTCCTGGCGTTGTATCTGGCATATAAGAAGCACTCTGAAAATGTTTCAAATGGAGATACATAGTGTAACTTTCAAGTTACCTTGTTTGAGTAAGAAAGAAACTGGAGCTATTGATGAATAGATCCAAAACTAGAGCAAGTTTATTTGCCATATCTATGACTCTGAATTAGGGCAGAAGAGGGGGAGATGTTTTGTAATCTAGTTTATATATCTTAAACAGCTCCTTAGCACAATATTCTTAATATACAAACATGATATGTTTGGCATTGCTGTCATACAGGATGTGGTTGAAAGTGCTGATACATATTTTGACATTCTTTCCACACACAGTGCAGTATGTAGTTTGTCCTCTGGTTAATGGCATTGGCTATGATTTGTAGCATCTGGCTCAGATTATTGGCTCTAATTCTGGCTTTGTGGGGCTGTTTTTCTCTCACTGCTATACATGTATTTTTTAAATGGTGATAGAATACACACAAACTTTGCCATTCTAACCATTTTCAAATGTACAGTTCATGGCCTAAGTGCATCTACCATCACCACCAGACACATCTAGAGTCTTACCTTCCCAAACTGGAACTCTGGACTTCTCATTTCTCCTCCCATCCCACTCATCTTTGCCCCCAGATCTTGGCAAGCACCATTCTTTTTTCTAATTTTAACTACTCCAAGTACCTTGTATAAGTGGAATCATTATTCCAGGTTCATCCACATTCTAATATATGTCAGAATTTCCCTTTTAAAGACCAAATAATGTTCTATTTTAAATATAGTTACGTTTTGTTTACCCATTCTTTTGTCAGTGGACTTAGGGCTATTTTGTTTGGCTAGTCTGGATAATGCTGCTGTGAACATTGGTATACAAATACATATTTGGATTTTTTCTTTCAATTCTTTTGGGTGTATTCCTAGAAGTGGAATTGCTGAATCGTAAAGTATTTGTTTTTTGAGGAATGGCCATACTCTTCCACAGTGACTACCATATTCCTACTGACAGTGCATAGGGGTTCCAGCTCTTTTACATTCTCACCAATAGGTTTTATTCTTTCATTTTGAAAGTAATAGCCTAGTGGATATGAAGTGATATCTCATTGCAGTTTTGATTTACGTTTCCCTCATGCATTCTTTTGTGCCATTTGTAAAAAGCCAGCAAGTATGAACCTTCTAAGATGCTCCCATCTTCAAATGTATATCTTACATGAATGCCACCTTGAGTGTATCTTCTCTCTGTACTCTGTCCTGGCACACTCTTTTATCTGTTATTTTAAGAACAAGTGCCAATATATTCAGCCTTTATCTCAGACTTTAACCTTGTTTAACTTTCTGCAAGACAGGTTGACACCTCAAACAGCATAGTCAAATAAAGTGCATCAAGCTTCCTCTTGATTTCCTGTATCTGTTCATTGTGGATCTTTGATCCTCCTTTTTCTCTTTAACTTCTGTAGATTCTGCCATTTTTGTACCTGCTGTCTGATGTACATCTTTTTTTGTACTCTAAAGGTCACCTCCCCAGTTGAGGTGCACACTGCCTCTCAACTAGACTAGGTCATACTTAATCCTGACTGATCTTTGTGTTCCAAATTCCCCAAGTTTCCTTTCTCCTTCCCAGTATCCCACTTTGTCTCTATACTTCTAGAGTTATTTTCCAGGTATAATACTGATGTTTTCATTCACTTACTTGTATGATTGTTGGGTCCCACCCTTGCTAGAGACAGAACTGAATTTCACTGTGGCCATATCTCCTGTATTTACTCTTATTTATACTTCAGGACACCATTGGGCATTTTGTACTTGTGACAAACATCTAAAACAAACATCTGTAAACTGTGTTAGAAGCCTAGACACTGCAGCCCCTGATTATGACTCTTATGAGAGTTCCATGATTTTCCTTAGATTTTAAATTTTTTATTATTTATTTATTTATTTATGAATGAGAGACAGGTAAAGTATTGTGGCAAACGGCTATAATCCCGGTACTTTAGAGGCTGAGGCAGGTGGATACAAGAGTTTGAGAACAACCTGGACTACGAAGTGAGACCCTGTCTCAAAAACACTGAAAGATTAATAAGGGAAGTTGGGCATGGAAGCACATACCTGTAATCCTAGCACTTGGGAGAGGCAGGAAGGTTGAGCGCTCAAGGCCAGCCTAGAATACATGACAAAATTCATTCTCTCATTCTGCCTGCCCGCCTGTCTCTTAAATTTAAAAAGATTTCTCAGACTTACAATCTGCAGGACTGTCGTGCAAATAATAGTCACAATCATATTTTATTCATCACATCTACTGCTATACCTTTCTGACTGTTGCTGTACACTGTCCCTAGCCTAAAATGGGTTCTTTTGGTGGCTGGGTAGCTATGTGGATGGGCCGGTTTGTAGATGATAGCATGTTGGCTTTAGGAAGCCTTCTTGTGCTAGGTTTTCCAATCCTTTCTTCATGCAGAATTCCGAATTACCTGAAATTTTTCAGTGTAGGCTTTACTTTTAATGTTTTTAAATGAAATGTCATTCAGCAGAGGAAACTGACTGAAAGTGTACATCAACTCTGAATCACTGAAGTTTCTTGTATTTATGAGTGGTAGACCTCTGTATATCATCAGTTAACTGTTAGTGACTAAAGACACAGGCTGCTAGCAAATGACAAAGCCAAAAACAAAGCCATTTCTTTGAATTACAACATTTTAATGTTAAAAAAATTGATACGCACAGTTCCATATTTTAGTTTAGTTTTTAGTTTTAATAGACTAATTTTCTTTTTTATCTAAGTTAAACAGTGGTACTGTCTTCAAACATATAGTCCCTGGAGATGTTACTCTATTCATTTTGCCAGACTTGTTTAACATTACTATTAAGAATTGTTTAAACAGTTATCGTTGAGCCCTAAGACAAAGTAAAGAACAAAAGAGAACTTGTAGGGGAACCTAATGAGAAGTGGCCAGAAAATGTGAGGAGACCTCACATCCTCACTCTGTTTCAAAATGCTATTGAATTATTGTTTTGGTCAAATTACTTTACCTCCTTTGGCCTCGAAGTTTTCATGGGTTAGCAAAGGGAAGTAGATATGATCCTAAAGGCGCTCAGTTTTAATTTTCTTCTTAATCACTAAGTATAGTAAATTCAGGTATTACTCATTAAGCCTCCTCTATGAAACATACACTTACTCACTGAGGAGACCTGTGGAATGAAAACTGTTGTCAAGAAGCATACAGTCTTTTGAGAAGATAGAGAGCTATATAGTGTAGTGTAATTCGTCTACAATCACCAAGTCTGAAATCACCAAGCCTCACTGAGTCTGTTTTCTCCTCCACAATAGCAACATGGGAGGTTGTTAGTAGTAGAGAACTTGCATAGTATGCATGAGACCCTGAATTTGATCCCCAACACCACAAAATAGTAACAATTCAAAAATAAAAGGTGACATGCCTTTTCACAGGGCTGTAAGAAAGTCAAATCTGTGTGATAGTACAGTGGACCCCTTTGAGTTACTACCAACCTGACACACGAGTGACTTAGGTTATGACCCAAATTTTAGTTTTAATTTACAACCAGTCTTGAGTTATGACCCGAATGCCAGCCGCTTGTGCTTCCAGATGGTCTTAGATACAGATTTAACCTTTAAAGAGTCCTGGAAGGAACATTAGCACATCTTTCCCTGTATGGGATTACGTAAGAAATCCTAGGCCAACGTCTCTCTAAGTACACTGAAATCTGCTTGTATACAGCAGAGAGACTTTGAAGGCTGTGTAGAGGAGCCTGAGCCTTCAGTTGACAACTTAAGTTACAACCAGCCTTCGAGAACGAATTGAATTCTTAAGTTAAGGGTCCATTGTACCTTGTAAACTTTAGAAGACATGAGTCTGGAAATACAGTAATGTTTCATGGCCTGCATTCTGCTCTCACTTGCCCATCAGAAAAACCACAGATGCCAAATTCAGGGACCACTTGTGTCAATCTATTTTGGCTTGTCTGCAATAGTCAGCACAGTGGACCATGCTGTTGGTTCTTTGCTTCCTTACGTTTGGTGGAGGTCTCATCTACTGTAGCTCTTAGGCTTCTAGACTTGTACGTGCAATCTCTGAGTTTCCTGCACTCCAATTTGTGTGTATAAATTTTCTTGCCCCGTGTCTCTGTAGCGTTTGTTATCTGACCAAAGATGCATTTGACACTAGTAATTTTGTGTGCAGTTATAGTGTCTGATTCAGC
>RJWT010011672.1:0-23078 GCA_004365215.1 Cuniculus paca
CACTAGACTTTAGGCAACTGCTGCACCCAGTCCCAATTGGCACAGAGAAACAAATCATCTGTTCCTTGTTACCCAGGCCACTCTTTTCTGGAAACTCCATACGTCAGGCCCTCCTTAGAACAGGCAAGAGGCAGGAGAGGTGCTCGTGGGGGCTGGGAGGAGGGACTCACGCCTTGGTCTCTTCATCAAGTACACCCGTGACAGGGATCCCGTAGAAGCGCTGCATCTCCGCCAGGGCTGAGGCCAGGATCTGGGCAGAGCGCATGGTCGACATGTGGTGACTGGGCTGGGGCAGGTAGCCATAGAGCCGCAGCCAGTTCTGCAAAGAAGCCACGGTCCTGTCAGCCAGTTCTGGCACTGCCACTCCCGACGCCTCTCACCACCTGCACCACCACTGCCTGAGTGGCCGTCACCCGTGGCTAGGTGATCCGTGAGCCTCTGGACCGAGCCCCCTGCTTCCACCTTCCTGGTCTAGCCTCATACAAGAGGAGAGCAAAAGGAAGGGCAAGTCAGGTCAGTCAGTTCTCTGCTTGAAACCCTCAAAAACCTCCCATCCCAGAGGAAAAGCCAAATCTTACAAGACCTACAAGGACCTCACTCCCAACCCCACCTTAACTCTCTGACCTCACTCATACCATCCACCTCAGCTGGACATCCACTCTGCCTCCGGGCCTTTGCATGTGCTGTTCCTGCTGTCTGGAGCACTCTTCCCCCACTCCAGGCTTAGATCCTCAGTTCTTTAAGGTCTCTGTGCCTTGTGGGAGAGGTGTTCTCCAACAACATATAGAAATGGCCCTGCCACCTCCTTGCTATACCTTGCACCCCTCCCCTCTCCCTGCACTTGGCTCTCTCTGACACACTGTCTGCTTTACTAGGTGATACTGTTCATGTTTCCCCAATAGGACAAAGCTGTGTGCATAAGAACGGACTGCAGTAACTCTTCTCATTACTGCACTGGCCCCACCAGGGTGGGACCCTGTCACTTCAGGCAGACTTCTAGGGACTTTCAAGGGTTCAAAACCTCCCAGTACCTTGCCAAGTAGGAAAACCCAACTCTGGTGTTGCTCCCCAGCAGGCCCTAAGTCTTCCAGGAGGAGAGCAGACAGACTCGGGCAGCCCACCTAAACCCTAGAGGGCAGGACAAGGGCCTGAAGCCAAGTCCTTGCTCTCACACAAAATATCATCTCTGGGCGTCCGCTTCCTCATCTGCAAAATGGGGGATAATGGGATTGTTGGGGTGATATTTGAGGGAAACAAGGGAAAAGCATCTGGGTCCATCCCTCCCCATCCACGGGTGGCTAGGCAAATCTCATCCATCACCATCCATCCATCCCGCATCCTGCCAGAGGTTTCTGAGCACCCTCTCTGTGCCAGCTGGGAGCTGTGGGGGACATGGCTGAAGTATCCTGCCCTCCAGGGCTTGCAGTCACTCCGGGCAACCCAGGGTACCCCCAGAGGAGGACGTCAGACCTCACGAGTCCGTGAGCAGGCGCGACCTTGCAGTCATGGTTGGAGGGTGCCAGCCCCATGAGCTAGGCAGAGCGCTGGTGAGAAAGGCCATTCTGCCCCGCCTGCCTGGTGCCCTCAGGGCCACAAAAACATGGTAACCACAGTGGGAGTGGGGAGCGAGGCCAGGGCTGCTTGTCACATGCAAGCGCATCCTTCACACCTTTCCCGGGTCTGCCTGAAAGGTCTGCCCCGAGGGGCTCTGGAAGGTGAGGACTGCACATGGAGGGCCACACCTACACGTCTCCCTAGTACCACTGTCACATCCGACTCCTCAGGGGCTGGAGTCCCCTGTGCCGTTTGCCAGCCCCACCCGACTCAGCAGCGCCCTTGCTGCCATGGGCAGAGTGGCTGCGGAGCCCGGGGGCAGCGCAGAGTCACTGCCAGAGTCGCAGTCTAGGTGCACAGCCGCTGCTGCGCGAGGAGGCACAGAGCGAGGGGCGGAGGCACGGAGCTGAGAAGCAGCAGGCAGCTCTGACACACAGTGCTGGGCAACCCCTGGCTTGGTCACCTCGGAGGCACGACTCCATGCTCCCTGGGCCTTAGCTGGCGCCAGGAAAAGGGGGATTAATTTAGGGCAGCCTCATCTCCTGGTTCTGCAAAGATTAAATGGGATAGTGTTCAACGAATGTATTAGCGACAGAGAACAGGGGACCTGTCTGGTTGTCCCTGAGGCTGGCAGTCTTTTGAAAGGCTCCAGCTTCATGTGACAGGCGACCGGCCAGGCACAGCTTGGGGAGGCAGGAGTAGCCTGTGGCCCTTCTACCGAAACTCGCTCGCCACTTCCCTCAGCTCTGTCACACACTGGCCAGGTCATGGACAGGGCCTGTTCTTCCCAGGCTTCTGTGGTGGGGGGACAGTGGCCCCCCCCTCCCTTAGTGGACAGAGTTCCTGAAGGTGCATGGAGCAGTCAGAGGGCAAGGCCGTGTGTGCGGCAGGGCCAGCCCTAACGGCAACAGGCAGAGTCAGCTGGAGGAGGGGCAGATGGGGGCCGGCTACTGACAGATGAGGGCACCTCTGCACCACCTATTTGCATGAGGTAAAAATATCTCTGGGAGCACAATCACAGGCCACTGAGGGGCTGATTAGCGGTGTCTGCAGAGCGACAGGAGGAGGGGCAGGCAGGGCACGGGAGGCTCAGGCAGGGCCCTGGGGAGAGGAGGAGAGGGGAGGGGAGGAAAGCTGAGCTAGCTTGTCTGCAGCGAAGAGCTCCAGAGAACAGCAGAGGGGATGGGCGGAGGCGCTCTTCAATCCCAGGACCGGCTTGGGGGCTCCCAGAAGGACCCCCAGGGGCCCGCAGCCCCTCCTTCACAGCGAGGCATTCTGAATCTCCGGGAAGCCACCGGCTTCTCACTCTCAGCCTAACCTCAAACCTTCAGCAGCACTGCTGGCGTGAGAAGCCAGAGGTGGAGAGCCAGTGACACCCTTGGGCAGCAGGGGGAGGTGGTGGGAACCGCGGCCTTGGCAGAGCAGCTGGGCCTCTGGATGACAAGGTGAAGCTGACGGCCTGCCTGGCGCTGGCAGACACGTGCTCCGGGCGGCTGAGCGCCAAGTGCCAATAAATCTACCCGGGCGGCAGCAGACACCACCCGCGGGGCTGAGGGCCTTTTCCTCTCCCAGTGTCCAGGGGGCAGCTTCCTGCCACACGGCCACTGCGCTAAGGGTGACAAGCTGGGGGGCGGTGAGGACAAGTCAGTAGGAAGACAGCTGGGGGAGGGGACCGCACGGGGGAGGAGCAGCTTCAGGCAGGGGCTCTGTCACAGAGGGAAAGCTGGGAATGAGGCCTGAGGCTGTGCACTTCCCGTCCCACGGTGGGCAGGGCTGTGTTCAAGTCCCTGTAAAGACTGCCGCTTGTGCAAGGCACCTCCTTCTCCTGTCACTCAGAATCTCACAGGAGGAGTGAGCCACGCAGATAAAGCTGTTTCTCAGGTGGGGAAACAGAGTCAAGGAGGTCCTGTAAGAGGCAGAAGAGAGGAAGGATCTGAACTAGGGCTTGGTTTCCCCCCGCCCCGCACAAGGGCTCTAGCGGCTGTGGAGAGGGCTGCACGGCCTGTGGCTCAGGGTGGGGGCTGGTGCAGGAGGCCCCGGCACTGTGCTTCTCTCAGCCATTTCTTTCTCAAGCTCCAGACCTCATCCAATTAGTACCGATTAATGCTGCAAGTGGGTGGCTGGCATGGGGAGGAAGACAGGGGCATCAGGGGTCAGAAAGGGGGTTCCAGCCCCCAAGCGAACAGGAGAAAACACAGCATCTAAGAATCTGGCACAGGCTAAGCTGCCCATTCTCTTCGCCCTCCCTGATGCTCACGACCACCCTTGAAAGGTAAATACGTCACCGTTCCTGTTCCTACAGACAGTAAGGCTCAGACGGGGTGAGTTGCCCGACAACCAGTCACACAGCTGACCTAGGCTAGAACTGCTCGAAGACCTCGGGCTGTTGCTGAAGCGCCACCTGCTTCCCTTGGCTTGAAGTGGGGACTCCGGGCTCTGGCCCTTCTCAGGAGCAGTGCCCAGCCCCGCACTGGGGGAGGGCATCTAATCCCCGCCTTCCAACATCCCTGCCTGGCTCTGGGCACTGAGCCGCGCCTGCGCTCCCCCAGGACGGCTGAGGCAGTACGGAGGCAGGCCTGCAGGGAGGGCTCATCTGAGAAAGAGCTGCAGGTCAATACTGTACAGTAAGCAGCCATCGGGGTGGGGGCAGGGGCTGGAGCCCGTGCCTGCCTCAGCCAGCTCTTCAAGGGCTCCAGTCCATGGAGTTGGCCCGCACACAGACAGCCCGTTCCACACGGCCCTTATCAGACCTGGGCGATAAGGAGGCTCTGCTGTTTCTCACCCAATTCTCTGCAATCTGAGCAGGTCCGGGCAGGTTTGCCCAGCCAGGGACAAAAGGAGTCTTGTGAGGGCCACCAGCAGTGAACTCAGCCCCTAGACCTTTCACGGCCTCATGAGGTCCTCGCTGTGCCCGAACCCCGACCCCATACTCCTGCCACCGAAGGCTTTTGGAATCAGGCCAAGGTTCTGCTGGCTCTGCACGCCTAGCCGAGCTGGGCACTGCGCAGGTGCCCAGTGGAATGAGTCCAGGGCAGCCTGAGACCCTGAAAGAAGCAGGACATGCACTCTAGGCCCAAGGGGCCTGCTCCATCCAGGAGTCCACTTAGCAGCAGGTGCCAGACACACCCAGTCTGCAGGGGCTGCAAAGCCATCGAGCTCCCACTGTCCAACTTAGACCTCCATAGAGCACAGCTGGGCCAAAGACTCATCCAGCCTGCACTGGCAGACAAGGGCCCCTCTCTGCTGCCCACAAGCCCACTCCATCTGGAGGCAGCAGTGACTCTTAGCAAGCTCTTCCTCTGACTGGAAGTCAGCTTCCCAGGGACACTTCTACCTCTGGTCCTGACTGCTCGTCCACGTAACAGGCTTGTAAATAAATGAAATGGTTAAGACAACTTCTCTGACCCTCACTTCTCCCTTCTGCAACATGGGATCAATGCAGGATAGGGTTAAGAGCACAAATGAAACCGGTCTCAAGGCCAGTAAGCAAAGGGGACTGACCAGGCCACCCAGTCCTTGGTGGCTTGCTTGATATCTTTAGTATCTGCATGGCCCACATTTAAGCAGTTCTAGAACCTCTGTGCTTACTTGAGGCTTAAATCTGCCTCCCTTAAAGAGAGTTGCAGGTGGGGACTAGGACTCTGATGATCTGCAAAGTCCAGCGTGAGGAAGTCACTGCTTGAGCTAAAGCCAGCCTAGGAACTCTGACGGTTGGGATGTCCAGTCAGGGAAGCAGGAAGGAGGCACATGTCCCAAGTTCTTGCCATTTCTTTACCCTGCAGCTGCCCAGCCCACCCCCACACTTCTTAATCTGGAGGAAGAAACAAATGGGTCCTTTGGCCAGTACGTAAGCAGGTGCAGGGTGAAAAGAGGCCTCTGTTTGCCAGGAGTTTCGGGGTTGGAGGCGGGCCAGGCCTTGTGGCTTCACCTGGAACTCTCCCTGCAGGTGACTCCTAGAAGAGGCTACCCACAGGGCAGGGCCCGGGTGTCGTGGGTGGGGGGGGACTCCCAGCTCACACAGCTCAGGGTAGTTCTGGCTCCACCCCTGAAACTTCCCACCTGGCCCGGGCCCAGCAAGGCTCCTGCCTGGCGGAAGCTCCAGAGGAGCTCACCGGATGGCACCCTGACCTCTGACCTGCAGCTTGGGGGTGGGGACTCCAGCTACAGTGGGGTAATGTAGCACCCACACTAGGAGTTAAAGGGGGAATGAGAGGCAACAATGTTTCCAGAGCACCCCTAGGCTGTGCCCAAGACAGAATTAATATGTAGAAGATGCTCAAAAATGACACCCAAACCTCTCTGGGGCCCATCTGCAGCCGCTGCACACAGCTGTTTAGTATTTTACACATAAACACAACGAATCTCCCCAGCAACTCCATCACATAGCTTCTACTCTTTTATCATTTTATAGAGAAGTAGACTGGGCTCACACAGGTTCAGTGATTTGCCCAACAGCAAATGCCCATTGCTTCTCACAGTTACTAGTTTTGCCCCTATTTTACGAGCGCTTCCTTCCTATGCACAGGCGCCATGCTTGTGAGCACTAGACTTGGAGCTGGAGCCCCTCATTACTCCAAGGTGGGAGTCACTCCAGGGAAAAGGAAAAGATGAACCTACAGCCATAGGTCGACCCTGGAGAGCTGACCCAGACCTTGGTCCCCAGGCATCACAGCTTTGGTGGGGCCACCATCAGATGGCAGGAGGATGGGGAACATCTACAAGGGCTGGTTAGTGGCTGGTACCCAGGTCATCATCCACCTATGCTGACACCTGCTTATTCCTTCTTCCCTTCCCTCCAGGAGGATGGGGTCTTATGAAAGGTGTCCCCCTTTGTTCTCCTGACTGGGCCCAGCTCACACATCTCTGCCATTGTTGCCTAGGGCTGTAAAATCTGCGCCACCTTCAACAAAGCCCCACCAGGATCTCTCGGGATCCCTGGAACAAGTGTTCTGTTGGGGAGCAACCCCATGGGACCCCTAATTCTCAAGCCCTGGGGTGGGATGGGGGGCTTGTCCAGCCAGAAGGCACCGTGTTTCTCAGGTCCTCACATTTACCTATGGGTTTTCTCAGGGCTGTACTCTCAACCCCTCTCTGCTTCTGTGGACTCTCCATGCTCCAAACAGAGTAGTTATGGGATTTTGACCCAGACTGAGTGTCTTACGGTGCTAGTTGTGTAAGTCTCAGACAATATTGAAGATGCCAACTTTGATCTGAGCTAGGAAACAGTGATGCCACCACACTGACCACCACAGCTCGCCTCGGGCAGAAGCCAAATTCCAAGTTGGGCAGAGGTGACAATGGTAGAGAACATCTGGATCAAGCAATAATGGGGGAATGGAGGGTAGTCAGAACCAAGTACTGGCAGGGGGAGCTTTTCCAGGCCCACAGTGCTGGCATTCTGAGCTTGTTCTGATGACCCAGATGGTAGATGCTGAGCTTTTAGTGGAACTCTTCTTGGGGAGTTATGGGTATGTATCTATGCTTTCCTGTCCCCACATTCAGGGATGTCTTTGAAAAGTCTCCACCTTCTGTGGCATGGGGCAAAAGAAGGTGTTTGTGGGGGGGGGTCACCATGGGCAGATCAGGACCATATGGTGCTCCCTGAAAGGAGATGACAGATGGCCCATGGCAGCCCAAACACAGGGCTGGGGCAAGGGCTGGTGTGACAGGCATGGCCCCATCAGTTCCCAGTCTCCAGCCTGAGTCTTGAACTACAGCAGGTGGAGAGAAGCGTGTGAGCAGCTAGAGGAGAACATTCAGCATTTGCAGGTCCCCAGAAATGGAGCCCTGAAAAGGACCCCTTTTGCCTTAAGGGTGGGCAGAGAGTATCTGCAGTTTCTGCTCCACCAGGGGCACCCCCAGGGACCAGCAATAAAATGTGAGGAGAGACAGATGCACAGAGAGCCTGCGGCTCATCCCTCAGGCCTGCGGGTCTGAGGGAGAACTCAAGCTGACCCCATCCCTCCCTTTGCTCACCCTGTGGGCAGTAGGAGCAGGAAGGTACTCTTGGGTTTGTTCGGGAAGGTGACAGTGTCTGTTTTGGTAGTGGTGGCACCATAACTGTGAACTCTGGCGGCCTGAGTCATTGCCTCTGGGAGGGATAAGAGAGTGAAGTTGTAACTGGTGGCAGAGGGACAGATAGCTTCTCCAATAAAAACCACTGAAAGTTGACACTGAAGTTGGCCAGGAACTCTGGCCAGAAAGGGGGGGCCTGACTGCCTGATGGGCTTGGAGCCTCTGCCCATTTAGCTAGAGCTATCACTGGCGCCTCAGTCAGGTGGGTATACGGTTCCCAATGGCTAGAGACTGGGATCTGACTGACATCCAAGTGTGGGCGTGAGACAGAGTAGAGTAGCTACTCTGGTGGCCTCCCCAAGGGAGACAGTCTTCTCTGGGCTGGGGCTACTAGTGTCTCTTAGGTTCTGGCCAGCCTTCCTGACTCCTCAGCCTGATGAAACTCCTACAGCCTCCACACTGGGAGGGTGAAAGGAAGAGGAGGGTTGACCTTGGCTCAGTGCCAGGGTGCTCAGAGACGGTCCCAGCCATGAGCAGACCAGGGGTCTGAAGCTTTGGACATTTTGAGGTGAGGACCAGAGCCCTTCTCCAAGGCAGGAGGCTCAGGACAACATATAAGCTAGGTCCAGGAGTCTCTGAGCAGATGGGCTGCCTGCAGGTGCCACTGGACTCTTTTGGCCTTGATCCGGCCAGACCTGATGGGACTGCAGAGATAGCTTGTAACCCAAAGCCAACTCTAGGAGCTAGATCAGTCCACCTATCGCTAACCTTCTAGCCACAGTGTCTTCTAACATTCAAGGCTCCTTAAACCTCCCAAGTTGCTTCCCAGGAGTGAGGCTTTGGGCCAGGCAGAACCTGTAGCTGGTGCCACTACCGGCTTAAGGTCACGGCTTGTGGCCTCACTGTAGCCCAGGCTCTCTTCCCTGGTGATGCTGAGCTCCTCAGCCAGGAGGACAAGGGGGAGTGAGGGTGGGGTGGGGTGGGAACTGACTTGTAGAAGCCAAGAGGATACGAAGGACTTCAAATCACAGGTCCGGCATCCTCAGCCCCTGCCAAGCAGGATGCCCATTCACGAAGCACTAAATCCAAACTCCGGCTTGGTCTGTAATCACTAGAGAATGGAAATGCTATCCCTAAATAGATTAGGAGCCTCTGAAGGGTGAATCTGCAACTAGAAATTGTTTGGTACTCCAGTGGCAGGTGGGCCCCACAGCACTCTCCACCACCAGCAGGTGCCTCTAATAAGTCTCAGCCTGCTGCCTGTGTAGAGGGGACAGTGGCAGGGAGACTGGACAAGGGCTGAGCTCCCAAAGAAAAGGCCTGGCTCCTGTACCCTTCCCTGGCTTGGCCAGGGTGGTGGGAGGGCAGAGCAGGTAGGGAGCTGGTTGGAGGTGTAATTTGAGCTTGAGAGGAATTCCCAGCCCTTCCTCCAAGCTTTTATAAAAGTAGGGCGGGGAAAGAGCAGGCTTCCAGCGGAAAAATCTCCCAGGCAAACGGGGGAGGTGGGGAAGCCTCCAAGGGCTGGGAGGGAGCACCGGGCCGGGCTGCAAATAGCAACAGCGCTCAGGCGCTCGCTGGGCCCGAAGCCCGGGCAGTTCAAGGGCACCAAGGCGGGAGCCTACTCCGGCCGGCGGCCGGCGCACAGGAGGCTCCAGGGTGGTCCTCTCTTCCCTACTCCTCGACAATCTTCACACCTCCTATGGGGCAGGTAGTAGCGACTAAGTCAGGGAAGAACTCAACCTGTTTTTGCTCTGGAGCGACGGAGATGGCTCTTGGGGACCCCCTGGAGCTATAGGCTCTGGGCCAGCCGGGAGGCCGCGCCTGGTCACCCGCGGGACCAATTCAGAGACACGAGGAGCGAAGTCTGCCCCCTCCCATCCAGCCTCAGTAGTGTCGGAGGAGAGAGGTTTCTTTCCCTCGGAGCTTAAGCGGGCGTGGAGAAGCTTCCGAGCAAGAGCGCAAGAAAGTCGCCAAAGCGCCGCCGCCGCAACCTGAGTCCGCTGCCTCGGCGATTCGCACCCCTCCCCCCACCCTGGCCGGCCGAACGAGGCACGGTGTCACCCAGGCCACAAGCAACCTAAGCAGAAGCGCTGCCCACTTCCTACTCCGCCGGCGTCCCCACCTCCGGCAGCCCCCTCCCCACTCGCAGAGAGCGCCACTGCGCGCCAGTTGGGCTCTCGAGGAATCAGGGGCCTGCGAGGGAAGGAAAGACCGGAGGAAGGGCTGGGGAGGGCGGAAGAGGCTCCTGGAACTCGGACTGGGGAGGGTCAGTGCTCAGGGCAGCAGCCCGGGTGGGGGCCGGGGTGAGCCCTATGCCCTCCAGCGCTTTCGAAGAGGTGCGCCGCAGCGGCGAGCTGGGAGGGGCGGGTCCCGATCCCTGCACCCCCACCAACACTAGGCGGGACGCGGGCGCGTCTGCGCTCCCCACCTCCAGGACCCCGGCTGCAGGCGTAGCTCCCCTCTTCCTTATTTCCCAGCCGAGGGGCAGGGCAGGGGTCCTAACCTCGGCATGGACTTCTGCGTCCTCCGCCGCTCCGCCGCGGCCCATGTAGCCCAGAAGCACCAGTAGCAGCAGCAGTCCGGGCCGCGCCGCCGCCTCCCGGCCGCCAAGGAGGCTGCCCGGCCGTCCCGGTGCGCTCCGGTCGCTGCCCATGCTTTCGCCTCCCAGTCTGGTCTGGATCGCCGCACACCGGTTTCGCTCGTTCGCGGGCGCCCGGTCCCCGAGCGCGGCTCGGAAACTTGCGCCGCTCCCTGGCTCTTCGCCCGGCGGGCGCACAGCGGACCTTCGGCTCCGGGTCCCAGCCAGAGCCGCTGAGGTCCCCTCGGCAAATTCCCAAGGCCGAGGGGGAGCGGGCAGGGCAGGTCCAGGTGCGCGGAGCCGGCCGGCGGGAGAGGGACCGGGCGGGGCTCCCTGTCGCCGAGTCCCGCAGCCTCGGCGCCCACCGCCCGGGCCGGGCTCCCGGGAGCAGGCGCGACTCCGGAGCCTTTGTCTGGCTCAGCGCTCCGGCCGCCCGGTCCCGCGGCGCCCCCTGCGCGCCCCGCTCCCTCTGTCCATGCCCAGGGCCGGGCGCTGCCCACAGCGCGCCTCCCGCCCAGGGACTGCGCCGGCCGCCGCGCCCAGCGGGCCCGGGTCCCCCAGGCCGTCCCGGGAAGAGCGCAGGGAACCGGGGCGAGCGAGCGAGCGAGCCAGGGAGCGGCGCCCGACGTCCCCGGCGAGTTCCGCGCGGCTCCCGGCGCTTCCAGCCCTCCTCCTCCTCGCGCGTGTGCCTCTCGCTCTTAAAGGGCCAGTGCGCTCCCGGCGCGAGGACCCAGGCCGAGGCGGGCGGTGCTACCCTAACCCGAGACTTCCTAGTAGCAGGTGCCTGCTGCCCGGCCCCCGTGGGGCGGTGGCCATTTTACTCTCCCTGGAGGGCGGCAACCTACTCTTGCCGCCCTCGAGTAACTTGCCTCCCGACCCCCAGCTTGATCCGCAGCGGAGGGAAGGCGCAAGGGAAGGTGTGGTCTCCCTGCGAGAGAAGAAAGCGAGTATCTCCTTTTCCCTCCAGGTGGGTGGGAATGGGGGATACTGAGGCAGAGGTGGGCGAGGAGGCCTGGGGCCCGGGGAGGGACCCAAGTATTGTTTTGAGATATTAAAAGCAAAGCCAAGCCAAGCCAAGCCAACAGAACAAAGGAAAACCCCTTTGAAAGTTTGTTCCCCCAGGTCGGTCTTCAAAAGCCCCAGCCTGAGGCCTTTCCGTAGCAAAGTGAGCGCCTGGGCGCTTGCAGTGCGCAGGGCGACAGACTGAATGTAGGGTCCGGATGGGGCCCAGTTGTGGCCCCTTTCCCATACACCTGCTGCTTGGATGAGGACACATGAATGTTTCTGAGGCTCCATGTCTTTATCTGGAGCGTGGGGCAAAGAGGGGATACTGGCGCCTGGTCTGCACACCTGCAGGTGAAGTGCGGCAGTGTGGCCCCGACCAGAGCTAGGCTGATGTGGAGCTTGACGTGCTAGATTTAATTATACTCCGGGAGCATTCAGATGAGGCCTTGTGGGTGTCAGAAGCCAGAGCTAGGGGGCCTGAATTAGGGGGTGGAAGGTCGCTGAGACCATGGGCCCAGACAGAGGGCAGCCCTGGAGTTGTGAACTGGTGGCCGGAGGACTGGCAGGCAGGTTGGGAGGTGATGGGTGGAGATCTCACCTCCTCTCCGCAGGCCAAAAACGGGAGCTTTCCTTACCTCAGGTTGGTTTATCCTACAGTAGGTCCCAGCTGGCCTCACCTCCCAGAAATCAGAGGCCTGGCAGAGACATACAGAAACGGCCTGTTCAAATCGATCAGCTACGTGAATAAAAACACTACGTGTACATGACCAGGTGCCTAGCAGAGCTTCCTGGCAGAAAGGAAGTTGGAGTTTGGAGAAGAGGTCGAAAGACTGTCATCCATTTCACTAACTGCTGTGTGTGTGGCGGGATCCCTCAGTTGGGAAATGGGTCTCAATTCTCTTTCAAATTACTTTTTGGAAGTGTAGTGGTCTTCAGATACGGACACTTGGGGTGTTGCCCTGGTATAGTGAAACACATTGCAATCTTTTATGATGTTTATTCTCATGGTGACCCCATGAGAGGGACCCCTTCTCTTCCTGCCTTAAGGAAATGGCTTCCCTTGTGAACCGTTCCCAATGATTGGTTCTGGCTTCTGTAACTTGGGCCTTCCAGGGTGGGTTGTGTATCTAGAGCTCACGAGGTGACTAAATTTCTAGCAAGCAGCCATGGTATGAGGGGACTTTTGGGGTTGAGATGTGTGAACTCCAGCCGTTCCTCAACTAGCTTTGAACATTATTCATTTTGCCAGTATCACTTCCTCTCTACCCTGACACCTCCATATGCACACCTTTTCTTGGTGTCTTGAATCAAAGTCTACACATGGCATTTCATAGCACAGTTTTATGTTGAGAAGCTGGTGTGGTATGAGGGGTTGTACAGAAAGCCCTGTATTAGATGCCAGGTCACTGGGCTCCTGCCCATGCCCTAATTTCCTGGGCGATCTGCAACATATTATGCTCTGAGGGTTTGTTTCCTCATTTGTAAAAGGAGGTTTCTGACCCAGCTAGTGGGTGAGGTCTCTTGTTCAGTTGCTGTGGGCTGGAGCTGAGCCCAGGAGTCCCCTCCCTCAGTTGCCTGGTTCCTGCCATCAAAAGGGAGGCTGCAACCAAGAATAAACCTCTAGCTTCACTTGCTTCTACTTACCTGCTTTTATCATCAATTCTGGAGGTCGCCGAGCTAAGCAGTAGTCGCCCATTAGGTTTGCTATAGCTAACACCTCTGATGTATGCATCATGGCCATAAAGGCTAAGTTGCCCAGCAATGTGAGGCAGCACACACCAGCTGAAAACCACCCATGCTTCAGGTGGGCCTTGCAGGTATCCAGCGTGTGACATTCTGACATCAGAGGACCAAATACTCGATCCTCAAAGCATGTGTCCTAGGAAGGGTCATGAAATTTGACTATGGGCGCACAGACCACTGACCACTGTTCTCCATGCCTCAGATCACCAGCTTCTCTGCTTCATATACCTTAACCCTGTCCTTGGGGAAGCAGATTTGAGACTTGGGACCCCCACGCATCACATTTGACTGCCTAGTGGATAAACTGACTCTTGCAAAACTCAGTGTTTCAGTGGTTGGCGGACTGCAAGGCGGCAAAACTGCAAGGCTGGGTAACCAGGCCATCCCTGGGACTCCTGGGGCCAAGGCAAGGAATAAACAAGCGGAGGTAGTTCCCCTCTCCTTTGGGAACAAAGCTGGGGTGCTTTGGAGGTGGAGAGGGTTAGGTATGCCAGGTGAACATAGGCCAATGAGGCTGTAACGTGATCATTTCCCTGCTCTTTGGGGAACATCTGAGGACAATGAAGGCAGATGGGTTGGTTTTGTGCTCTCTCTGGTGTGATAAAAACTCCCACTAAAAGCATTTCTTCCTTGTGTGCCACACACCTAAGGGTAGACCCCAGCCTGTTGCAGTCTTCCCTTCTGTCTTGGAGCTGTCTTCTGGGTTTCTCAGGAGCACATCTCCTCTTGTAGAAGAGTCCCGGCTGCTTCTGCACTGTCAGCGGGAGCGCCGGCTGAACATGCTGTGGTCCGAGGCACGCTCGATGTCTGGGTACTGGCCAAGGCCCTGCTGCCCCGCCTCCCCCTCAGCGAAGCTCCGGCTTCCTTCCTCCATTGCCACCTTCCATTCTCCATTGAGCAGCCACTTATTGATTTTGGCCCATTGCTCAAAGTGGCTGCATTTTAATCCCATCCATAGCGCAGACAGAATCCCAAACTGTATCCTCCCCCAAGGACCACATCAAGTCACTTTGGAAAGTGCAGAATTGGGGGTGGGGATTCCTCTCTGGGAACCTTGCCTGCACCTCCCCATTGTGAGCACCCAGAGTACCAGACTTCAACTGATTTATCCAGGTGCCCAGTTCAGGGCCTGGCACCAAGCAGGTGTCAGTAACGTGGGCTGCACAGCCAGTTGCCACATTGCGTGCAAGCCAGAAAATGTCTGACTTTCCCTTCCTCTCCAGTGACCTCAAATGCCAAAAAAGCAAGTGACTAGTTCGTTGGAGTCAGCAAATCAGTGTGGGGCGTTGGGAGAACAAGGCACGAATGCGATTTCCTGGGTCAGTCACAGGAGCACAGCCAGATGACAGCCCCTCTCTGTGTACCTTCCCTGCAGCCTCAGTACAGGCAGGGCAAGGGCTGCTGCACCGGGCAGGAGTAGACATGGGGCCGAGGCAGGCCATCTCCCTGACTTCTTACGCCCCCAGGCAAGACACTTAACTTGTTTTTCCATAAAACAGTAATCATTTCTACCCTGTTTACTTTTCAGGGGGTTGCCAGGAAGAACAGATAAGATGGTCCCAGAAAGGACTGTTACCACAGTATAAAGTCTAAATGGCTGTGCTTACACTGGTGAGCAATGGGGTGCCACCCCTGCCACACGCCAAGCCCTGGGCAGCCTGTGTGCGCAGACCTGGCAGATGGGGTAAGCCTCCCCCCACTCCCAGCCCACCTCAGCAGTCATAACAGAGTCCCAAGCGGGCCAGCTAGCCCCTGGGACCACAGCTGGAGCGGGTGGTGGCAGAAGACAGTCATCTCTGCCTTGGTAAAGAGACGCAATCCAAAACAAGACCCCAGATAAAAAAAAAACAAAAACAGCTTTTATTTGATGAACATATTTTAACATGGTAACAAAAATATTTTTTCACCTATCATCAGAAATCCAGATGACAACGGGAGACAACTGGTTCTTTACCTTGATGACGGCTTGATGAAAAAAATTTTGTACATCCCTGGCCCTCCCTCGGTGTCCCTTCAGAGCGGCCAGGCTACAGGGCTCAGCAGGAGGCGGCAGAACTCAGTCAGGGGAGGTGGCTCTCTGCCTCTTTGGGAAAGCTGATTGAGAAGCCGAGGTCACAGAGCATTGGAGGCCTGGCTTCCAACCATGGCCAGGCCAAACTGAAACATGTGCTCAAGTCTCCCCAGGCACCTGGCTGGGGGCGAGTACAAGGGACTGCAGAGAACTGACAGGAACCACAAATTAGCACCCTGTATTCTTTGGCCCTGAAATAGCCTCTGCTGCCATAGGAGGGGGTGAATCAAACTAAATAATAAGAGACACACTTCAAGGAGGATGGCAGACCTGTTCTAACACCCCCCACCTCTTCTTGAACAGGGTAAGTCGTGGTACGAACTTAAAAGCCCTGGTATGAAGCCGATGACATCAAGATAGAAAGCACTGCAGAAGGAAGTGGGGAAGGGCAGTTCTTAGAGGAACGACAAGGGGATTCTGGCTGAGTGAGGTGGGCTCCCCACCCTCATTTTTCTTTTTGCTTAATCTCAAGAGTAAGAATTAAGAAGGCCAGGTTGCCCTCTACTGGTGACTTCTAGGAATTACCACACACAGTACAGTAGCATCCAACCTGTAACTGACTGGGGCCTCTGAGAGGAAGGCTGGGAGCTTCCCTGTGGACTTTAGCAGATGCCTCCATCTCTGCTGCCATCTCCCCCTGCAGATGGGCCTGGGACCAGGAAGGCTTCTAGTGGCTCACTTCAGAGGCATGGAGAAGAACTTGTTCCCAGACTTGCAGCGGACCTGCTTGGCCTGCACACGCAACAGCATCTCAGAGTCTTCAAACTCATCCATGATTTCCTTGAGCCAGCAGCCAGGGGAAGAGAGTCATATTCAGGGCAATGTGAGAGCCAAAGGGTCCCACACAGAAAACCAGCCTCACCAGCTCCTTCAGAGGCTGGGCAGTGCTGAGTGGGACATGAGCCATGCAGGCTGCAGGCACTGAATTAGCACACTGGTCCACTCCCAGTGTGAGGTCAGCCCTGTCATCCCTATTGACAGATGAAGACATGGATGCTCAGAGCTTTGGGTTACAGAAACTGGTGGAACCAGGACTATGACCCAGGCCTGCTGAACTTGGAAATCACAGTTCTTTTCTGTCTTCTGCATGATTAGGCTAAGAGTAAAGACTCCGTGGAGTACACATATTTTGTTTGGCTTGAAAAATGTTTTCTAAAAACATTTGCCAACATTTAAAGTTGGGAAAGTGCAAATAAAAATCCAGATTTCTGGCTCTCTAAAAAGCAAGTGCTAGCAACACTAAGCCACATTCCTGCAAGGCCTTACTCCCCACTGCCGCCCTGTTGGAGGAAGAGTAGCAGCTGCGAGTCACCACTACACACACACTGTCTCCTCTGAGTACACCAACTGCAAGGCAGATGATTTCATCTACTTATTGAAACACTACAGGCTCTAAGGGCTGCGTGCTCCATATACCTGGTACACTCTACTCATTTCCAGCACCTTCCAGGCCTCATCCCCTGACCTCTGGGAAAGAGGCTAGGACTGCAGAAGTCTGTGACCTCATTACAGATCACTGTTCTAGGGCAGCGCACATAAATCCTTAGCAGGTTCCTGAGAATGCAATTCTGTTTTCCTTGGTCTGGGGTGGGGCCAAAGCCTATATTGCTATCCAGCCTCCAGGGGCTGCTGATCCTGCCAGCCCAGGGACCACACTTTTGGAGTAGCAAGGTTGCTGTAAGGCTCCTGCCACATCACTGGTATCTTAGGGACTCAGCTGTATATATCTCATCTTCCCCTCTCTAGTGTCCCTGCCATCATTTCTGCAGTTCAGTGCCCTCTGTGCACCTGCCCTGGGAATTCACCTGTAGTTCCTGCAGACACCGCCCTTCCAGCTGAAGACACGCATCACCCACGCACCAGGCCAGACTGATGTGGAACGACGGGTCCTGGAAAGGAGGCAGGCTATCACCTGGATGTTACCACAGGCCCAGCCATCACTGCACATCTGTGACAACCCTACTGGATCCCTGGCCTTCCCTGTGAGACTACTCTCAGTGCTGATCCCAAGCACCCTACACAGACAGACAAGGTAGCCTGTGGTTGGTCCACACTACAAACTGAATTGTGCCCCTGCCACCAAATTCATATCCTGAAGCCCTAACCCCCAGTGCAATGGCATTTAGAGACACAGCCTTTGGGAAGTAATTAGAGTGAGAAGGCCCTGAGGGCTACAGGAGCGGATGAGTGCTGTCAGAAGGAGACACTGGGAGCTTCGCACTCCTCTTTCTTTCCCTGCACCAGGTGAGGGCACAGTGAGAGGGCAGTTGTCTACCTGAGCCCTCATCAGAAACCAATCATGCTTGCACCTTGATCATGGACTTCTAGCCTCTATTATGCAAGAAAACAAGTTTCTGTTGTTTAACCTACTCAGCCTACATTTTATTGTGGCAGCTTGAGCTAAGACAGTCTGTTAGGCTTTCCTTTAAATTTCAAATCATCAAATCTGGGGACATGAAAGAGAACTCAGGCTCTGACTATTTTCTGATCTAGAACATCCTAGGAGATACCATACTTTTCACATGGACAAAACCCAAAATGTCTGAAATTTTAAAGACACAGTAATTATCTCCATTCAAAATTATACTTACGTACTCTGCACAGTTTTAAAAAAATATATCACATAGAAGCAATGGCCCTTTAAACCCTTGACCCTCAACCGGACTCCAAGTCCAGGGCTGGAGAGCACAGGGCAGGTGCAGTAAGGCAAGGGAAGCTACTCTTCCTAGGGGGCCATTTTTACTAAAAAATGTTGGGGACAACTACATGGATACATTACAGAGTAAAAGACACAAGTCTTGAGCACCTTTAAGGTATGGAAAGAAGTTTTAAAAATTGTGAGCTGCTGCCGGGTCTGGTGGCTCACGCCTGTAATCCCAGCACTTGGGAGGCTGAGACAGGAGGATCGTTGTGAGCTCGAGATCAGGCTGGGCTACAGTGAGCTCAAGGCCAGCCTGAATGGTATAGCAAGACGCTGTTTCAAAAAGACAAGGGCCAGGGATTTAGCTCAGTGGCCTAAGCACCTGCTTGGCAAGCGCGAAGTCATGAGTTTGATCCCCACTGCCACACACACACAAAAAAATAAAAAAATAAAAAATAAAAAACTGTGAGCTGCACATGGTGGTGCACACCTATAGTCCCAGCACTCAGGAAGCTGAAGGAGGAGGATCACTGAGTTGGAGGCCAGCCTGGGCTAGTGAGTTCAAGAGCAGCCTGAATTACATAATGAAACCCTTTCGCAAAAAAAGGAAGGAAGGAAGGAAGGTTGGTTGGTTGATTCCAACCCTCATTTCCCAGGAGTCTGTCCTCTGTGAGCTGCCATTTCAGACACTCCACAAAGGAAAGTTCTGGATGGTTCTTCGGTTTGTCTCTGTTGAAGGCTTCTTTAAGGATGGTTTCAATCCACTGAAGAAACAATAATTATCTCCATTCATTATCCCCAGTCCCATTCATTACCTGGTAGAAAGTGGTGAGGTCAAATTCCTCCATGACTCTGTCTACCTCTGAAACCAGGTCCAAAAACTGGGCATGCCCTGACGTGACCTCTAGTCCAACAAAGGTCCTGGGGAAGAGGCAGAGGTGCAGACAACATGGGCATGAGATGTAGCCTCTGACAGCACAAACCACCCAAGCCAGGGCAGAGGACAAACAAAGCCTAGAGGTCTGGGTCACGGCCTCACCCCATCCCCCTGGTGATCTTCATGCTGCTCCATGAGCCAACTCTCTCTGTCCTCCCCTTCCTGTTTTTAAACCTTCCTTCACCAGTTCTAACCAAGTGTCTCCTCCTCCCCTGCATCTAGCAGCCCTTGAAGGGACACCTTCCTCCACCGCTGCTGAGTCTCCAAGGCCATGAGCTCACGGTCTCCATTGACTCTACTTGGCTCCTGCTGCACGGTCTCCACTGACTCCTCTGCACCTTTTCAAGCTTCTGCTCTTGGTATCTGCCTCCTGCCCATGAGCGCTCAGACAGGCGAACCCAGTCTTCAGCCAGCCCCCCTTCCTTAGTAAAGTTTCTTAGAGAAGGATGTCTTCCTCCTTTGTTTCAGAGGTGCTGAGAGAGGAGGGCGGCTCAGTGAGTGAACTGGACAGGGAGGTTTGCTTTGAAGCCTTGGTGATAATAATTTCTCCTCATGTTCTGCTTCAATACTTTTAACTTCTCAAAACCTGCCACGCTCATTTGAATATTATTGTCGTCCCAAAATGGATGAATCCAGGAGACGTGGGACACTGGAAAGGGAAGGCCACAGAGGAGGATGTGCAAACCTGACTTACAACTGAGGATGAAGCTGGACGAGTTCCCCGCCTTTATCAGCATTTCCCCTATGCCGAGATGGTCTGCTCTACCTGTGGATTCCTCTCCCAGGTCTTTTTCTTAACAAAACTTCATAGTTTTGGGAACAGCTGCCTTGTAGCCATGGTTAAAAAACAAATAAAAAGTACCTCCTCTCTCAATATCTGCATTTAAAATCTTCTGGTAGAGACCTGGGGTCAGGAGAACCTACCTAGTTTTCTCTTGGTTGGTATAAATCTTTACCCGGTCGGCAGTAAAGAGGAATCTGAAATTTAGAAGACCATATTTCAGGAAAATTAATAAGAAAAAAATCAGTTCATGTTTTAAAAAAATTACATTTGATAGGGGTTGGGAATGCAGCTCAGTGGTAGAGTGACTGCCTGGCATGCATGAGGCCCTGGGTTCAATTCCCAGCACCACAAAACGACAGCAATAACAGCACTCCAAACAACCAGAAAGCAGCATTTAGAAAATATAGTTAACTTATTCTTCACTTAATATTTTCACCCCATTATGTAAGTGGTAAACTGAACCCTAAAATATTAGAGCAGGACAAGAACTTAAGACCACCCTGTTCAAGTAACACACAGCATCATTTAGATGCGCACAAAAGTTTACTAACAGCAGTGCATTCTGGGAAACAACCTGAGACTATTTCAACTTTACTGATGAGAACTGAGAAAGTCTTGTTCATCAAGTTGGTGATAATAGATCATTTGAGGGCCAATTCATGCCTGGCAAGTTTAAAACAAACCAAACAACAAAAGGACAACTGACTTAATCTAAGCAACAATAAGAGTATTTCTCATGTGTCAGGGGCACACCGTAATTATACCCACTTTCCAGACAACGCAACTGAAGCTTGGTCAGGTTGAATTTGGTGAGGCAGGATTTGAACCTCAGCGTATCTGATCACAAGGCCCTTCTCACCTGCGGTGCTTTACTAAGAGTGCTTCTGCATTGGGAGTAAAAGCCGGGCAGTAGCACCCAGCACTTAGCACTCAGACCAGCCACACAGGGACTGGTCAGAACCAGCATGTGAGTGCTGGCTCAGAGGGCGACTGGCTGCCTGCCCCTCATGACCACCTGCTAAGTCCCATCACAGGCAAGATCATTTCCCAGTTCTGGGCCAACGGTTCCCTCATGCAGCTGAGGGAACACCATCCGCAGCATGCTGCAGAGAGCCTCACAACCAACTTGCCCAGGGCATAAAGTCAGCCACCTACTTCCTGCTTCCTCACTCAGCCTTCCATCTCCTGATGTATCCCTTTCTGGGAAAAACAGTGATAATGGAACCACAGAGAAACTGGTTCAACATAGATTTTAAAGAGTTCTGCAAGAACGCCTGACAAACATTCTGCAGTGGACACTACGCTTCACCTGAGTGAAACGCCCTCACCTGAACCAGGGCTGGTCCCTCAGAGCACGGCAGTCCCTCAGCTGCAGTAACAGAATCAGGAGTGCAATGCCTACGCTGCTTGGTCATCTTAGGCTCAACCTCACAGGCAAACTCCGATAGGCCACAGCTGGCCTGGTTTCACTCTGGATACAGGGCCGGAAACTGAGTCCAGAGGGCAGCATCAGACACATTTCCTTAGAGGGAGCCAATCTGGCAATTCAGGGGGTGTTCACTGGTCCCCAGGTGAGTACAGGAACAGCGTAATGTGTGCCCCACAGAGACCTCTTGTAATGAATGAAACCTCTTGTATGAATGGTTCTTGGGCAGAGCTTCCAGCGGTCCCAGCTCACCCAGGCGAGGAACCAGTGCAGCCATGGGGCCCAAAGCCTTGGTGTCCCGCCAGAGGCCTCCACACATCGTCTGCCCTTTCTGAAGCAGCCTGTGGTTTTCACCAAATGATGGTATATGCCACCTTTGTCCAGCAGGGTAAGGGAAGCTTTCTCACAGAGTGGGGAGAGGGTTTTAAAATTCTACTCGAAAGCAGAGGGCATGGATGCCAGGTCGGACCAATCGAAGTCATTCCCATGACACTGGCTGAAGTTTACCCTAACCTTTCCAGGCAGCATCAGCCTATGGATGCTGGTGGCTTTGTCACTGTGAGGAGGAACCCAAACTTAAGGGGGACACAGCTGAGAGTGTAAGAAACAGGTGCCATCTGACTTCTAGTCACTACCAACCACTCATGCGCAAAGCCAGTGTGACATCTGAAGATCTTAGTTAAACTCCTTTGTGTTTAACCAATTTGGGGTGGGTTTCTGGCGCTTGCGATCCAGTGGGGCCTGATAATACACATCTGGCTCAGTAAATTTGATAGTGGAATCAGAAAGAGGGGAGAGGTGGGCTGGGTGGAGAGATGAGTTTTAGTCCTTCTTCTCTGGTTAACTGATTAGACTGGGGCAAATCCTTTCTTCTTCCAGGCCTCAGAAGGGGACCAACTAGAGGGCTGTTTTCCAACTGGATGGAGCTGCTCTATGGAATTCCTAGTTCTAGGGCACCCTGAGCTGTGAAGGTGGGGTTCTGGCTAGAAGGCTTTTATTTCTGTCTCACACATTCACACTGTGGACATGTGTGTAAACCTCATTTGAACAAAGGCTACGCAGGTAAAAAACAGGAACTACTCACCTTTCAAAGGAGGCCATGCGGTCTTTCAGAGCCTGCACAAAAGGGAGAATCCAATGGTGGCGCAGAATCACACTCTGAGACAGGCTGAGGTGGAATGCCTCCATCCTCACCAGCCGGGGCACGTAGGTCTGGGCATGGGGCAGCAGCACATCAAGCAGATCCGGGAACTCCTCGCTGGCTTCATCTGGAGGGAAGAGTGGAGAGGGGCGCCGTAATCTTAGCGAGGGTGTCATGGTTGCCTGAAAGAGCCCAGAAGGCAGAGAGACGCCCTTATTACTCTGGTTTTTGAGAGTAGCCTGTGTCTATATAGCTTAATGTTTTGGTGTGCATTTCTGCTTATAGAAGCAGGCTGGGGATTTAGCTCAGTGGCACAAGTGCCTGCCTGGCAAGCACAAGGTCATGAGTTCGAACCCCAGTACCAAAAAAAAAAAAAAAAGCAACACATGCTCACTGTAAGAATTCAAGTACACAAGAAATACACAGGGAACTTCTGAGTTTCCAGCTTGGCATATAAGCAGTGTGGAAGTTGTCACCCCATTCTTCTTCTTTTTTGTCACCCCATTCTAACAAAGTAAAATGCTCAACAAATTGAAAAAACAGCAGCTCCTCCTACATCTGGAAGAAAAGCGAGAGACCCACAGGTGAATACAGATACTTTGAAAGTACTGGGTCAGAAACACGTGAGCTGAAATCTGCTGAAACAAAGGCCAGGATTGTAACAGTCAATGGTAATGGACAAACTGCTGGAGCCGCAGGGTGCAGAAATGAAGTCAGAAGCTCCAGGAGGACCTACAGGGCAATGCCCACACTGGGAAGTTTATCTCCTGGATAAACTACCAGGTTTTCACAGAATTTCAGAGAAAAATCGTCTTATGCTTTTGGCAGAGGACTGAAGAGAAACCACTTAGAAATGGCAGGAGCTGTTTTTCTTAACAAGGTCTACCTTAGGGAAACCCAGAGCCTAAAGTGCTGGGCTTTCATCAGAGCTTAACTCTGGGGGAAGGGAAACACCCGACCCCAGCTGCCTCCAGCCTTCCCATCCCATATGAGAAGGGAAGAACCCAAAACGCCTGTGAGAGGTCACTGCGCAAGGGCTCTGGCTCACCAGAAGACGGGCCCTGATCATAGGGCAACAGCACACTTCCCCTCCCCCGCCTCTCCACCACCTTACTGAAGGCCCATTGACCGCGGTCCTTATGCAGTGAATCATGTCCAGCTATGCAGAAAACATTGTAAGACA
>RJWT010011673.1:0-23090 GCA_004365215.1 Cuniculus paca
GCCAAGTGCTTTGCTCTAGAAAAGATGCCTTAAGAACATCTCAGAAAGCTTAAGATGCTGCACTCATCACAGGATCATAGATGTAGAAATGCAAATTTACTTCCAGGTCTTTCCAGAGCAAAGTCATTTCAAGAACTAGCCCTGTAGCCCCAGAACTACTCAACACTCATTTTCCCACAGTCGGCCAGCAAAATCCTCTGAGGCTGCTGCAGCCTTGGGCTCAAGAGGGCTAGTGTTGGTTTTGCAGGGGTGTAGGATGAAAGTCATGGGGTCATGGTAGCCTCTGCCAAGATTTTCAAAGAGGGGAGGTCAAGTGGAGTGTGTAGCTGAGTCGGAGCTCCGTAAGGACCCACATGATACAGTGGGGTGATGCACAGTGGAGCCGTGGGCATGAAGCTGCAGTGAGGGCCCAAGGAAGGTAGAAGTGCCAGCCATATGCGACACTGGATGAGGAAAGCTGCAAGCAGTGTGCAGAGGCACCCTGCAAGAGTGACCAGGTGAGCTGCAATCAGCAAGGTGACAGGGCCAGAGCTTCCCAAGCCCTCGGGAGCCCACCCCCAACCACAGTCGCCCAGGATGCTGCCTATGCAGCCTTGGGATTTCGGCTCTACCCTGCTGGATTTCAGTCCCTCCTTTCTATTCCTCTATCCCCACCTTTTGGAATAGGAGTG
The DNA here is from genome assembly GCA_004365215.1 of Cuniculus paca. Taxonomy (NCBI): domain Eukaryota; kingdom Metazoa; phylum Chordata; class Mammalia; order Rodentia; family Cuniculidae; genus Cuniculus; species Cuniculus paca. The sequence continues at coordinate 672 of RJWT010011673.1, forward strand.
TTTGTCTTTAAAATATGCAACCTGGTTTCTAAAATCAGTGTTCTTTTTACAAGAACTCACAACTGTTTGCCTCTCATCTCAGCGACTTTGGGTTCAGACTTTTGAGCAATGCTGGAATGTTTGGGATACGCAGGTGAAATGAATGAAACAGATAATGAACCTTTGGGGGTAGGAGAGGAATAATTTGGATGTTGGCCCATGTGTTCAAGACATGGTCTCTCGGCAGTGCTATCAGCAGGAGCCACAGATCTTTAGGAGGTGGGGTTCCTGGAAAGGGCTTAGGTCACTGGAGCTGTGCCCTCAAGGGGTCCCACTCGTCCCTTTTCTCATTCTGCTTCCTGACTCACAATGTGGGTAGTTTGCTTCCACAACACTCCCCTCACAATGTGCCTCCTGATTTTGGACTTGAACCTCCAGAACTGGGAGCCAAAATATACCTCTCTTTACATCTCAAGTTACTTTCCTCAGGTATTTTGTTATAGTGATGGAAAGTCGACTAATACAGACAGCATCTCTTCTACTGTACTGTAAACTCCGTAAGTACTTTGTCTTGACAACCCCAGCAAAGGGGAATATTTTGAGGGGGATTAATGGCAATGCATCTTTTACCGTAATAATTTTTTTTAAAAATCTAAATATTCACTGTAGTTTTTGATCACACCTCATACCTCTAAACTTCAAACACATGTACGTGGTTGGCATTTTATCCTACCTCACCAAATTGGTACCGTGGCAGATGGCAGGAATACACATCCTACATCACCCAAGACCTTGGAGTTAAGGACACCCCAAGACTTTATAAAAACGCCCAACTCCAGACCGTAACATGTCTCCCTCATAAATGCCAACGTTCTGTCTTCTCTGAGGGCACTTCCTTAATTCTGCTGAATAAACTTACCTATGCCTCTCCCTGACACAATCAGAAATGCTGTCCAGACACAACCAGAATGCAAGTCCAGAACCCATGCTTGGGGTGCGGGGGGAGCCAAGGTGTCCATTGAGAGCTCCTCAGACCCCCGTCTCACCTCCCCAAGGCAATTTCACTTTTTTTTTTTTTTTTTTGGTACCAGGGATCAAACCCACGAACTTGTGCTTTCCAAGAAGGTGCTTACGCTGTTGACCTAAATCCCTAGCCTGGCAATTTCACTTTGCCAAAGCCAAACTTTCTTAAAGATAATATCTACCAAGGAACAGGAGGGCCACTTCCTTGCACGAAGCAGTGCTTTTGTTAACCTATGAATACGGGACCGACTACCGCTACTGCATGCTGGGGGCGACTGAAACCGTGCTCCCCGGGTTAATGGTTTTGTTGGGGCGTGGAGACCTGAACACGAAAACTAGCCTGGACTCTTCACAACGCAGCTCTTCGTAAACAGGAGCCAGGCTAACTTTCCTGGGTTATTACAGGAAAAATGAGCAAAAGAGAAACAACCAATGAAGAGTTGCAGGATACGCTCCTCCCAAAATATGCGATTTTGGCACAAAGTGTACTGCAATCTGAAGGCAGTGGAGAGGCAGCAGGCGTACGGAAAGCTCTCCGGCATCTCTGTATTTGTCTAACAGCAAGTGCCCCTCCTCCTCGCTATCAGAAAGAGAGGCGCCTACACCCCCAACCGCCTGGAGATGGCACCAGAGGAAGCAGCAGGCGAGCTTGGCTGACCAGCGTCATCTCCCCTTGCCTTCGTCATTTGCTTTCCTACCTACTGCCGCCCCTAGGGACGCAAGGTGCTTTTCCTCTGTCTTTTCACCTCCCTGAAAATGTTCTTCTTTGTTGAATACACTAAGCTGAAGTTCCAAGCCACCTCTGAGAATTATTCTGTCCTTTTTACTTCCATGTATATGTGAAATACACAAGTTAGTAAAGGTTGTTTCTTTGCTTCTCTTGTTAATCCCTCTTTCATTGCAGGGGTCCCAGCTAAGAACATAGAAGGGCAGAGAGAACATTTTTCTTTCCCTACACCATCATTTACAAATTGAAAAGCCCCAATAGTACTGTTAAAAATGATTTCAAGGACTATCAACTGCTTGAAAATTGGAGGGAGGTGGGTGATGATGGGAAGGAAAGTCTCGCCAAAACGAAATGTGTCCCTTATAAAACTGAGCCAATAATATATTTAATTTTAGTTAAGACAACACCATATGCTCTTTGGACAAGTTTAAGTGAGAAAAAGGAAAAAATTAAATAACTGATAGAATTTTAATTCTGTGCATATGTGTGTTGTAGATTTTGCATGTAGAGTTGAATATATAAAATTCAAGCAGAAGAAAACTTCAATATTCTTAACCAAGACACAGTAGAATAGATTTTAAATCTTTATTTTGCTACTGGGCCTTGAACCCAAGAGGGCCTTTACACTGAGCTAAATCCCCAGTTCTTTTTTATTTTTTATTTTGAGGCAAGATCTCACTAAGTAGCTAAATTGCTCAGGTCGGACTTGCAATTGCAATCCTCCTGCCTCAGCCTCCCACAGTGCTGGGATTACAGGCCTGTGCCAACATGCCTGGCTCCTAATTCTTTAATTTCAAGGTTGTAGCACTTTAGACTTGGTGATGTAAGCATGAATTATTGGGTAATAGTGTCGGCAACATAGGACATATCTACAAATTACTAATCTGATCAAAACCTCCATAGTCTAATACTTAAGTACAAAAATTAAATGCACTTTTGAGGCGGCTTTTCCATTTTTTAAAGTTCAACACAAACATTGAAAACTTAATTGTTTCCAGCATCATATAATCTAGACTGTGTTTTAAGTATTTAGCAGAGTTGTGAATAACTTGGCAAGTAAATACGAATCCCAAACAACAATAAAAGTACATTCTACCTTCTTTTCTACCGATGCCAATTTTCATTTGCTTGATCAAAATCAGAGCTAGAAGGTGCAACCTTGGCCCCATCTCATGGTCTCAGAACACATAAGCTGAGGTACCAGCATTAGGCAGGTGGTTAGATGTTAATGGGGCTGAAGGCCAAAAGAGACAGAGCCAAAATGGCAATAGGAAGCATCGCCAGGTAGGAAAATACATCAATGTACAACACGTTTATAATCATTTCTTATGTCTCAGACCTAAAGCAATCCCTCAGAGTGCAATGACATTTTAAGGTTACACACTATGTGCACTCCTTCCAATACCTGGCCATCTCATCCCAGCACAAGGCACACGGCATTCCTGGGTACCACAGCCTTCAGCCCAATGACGTTAGGAAAAGAAATGTTCTTTAAAGACCCTCCTGCCTTAGGCTGGGATCTGGTTTAAGCAGATGAATGGATGGAGTATGGTACTGATACACAATAGAGTACTACTCTGCCATAAAAAAGATGAACTTGGGCCAGGGATTTAGCTCACTGGCCTAAGCGCCTGTCTGGCAAGCGTGAGGTCATGGGTTCAGTCCCCGGTGCTGCAAAAAAAAAAAAAAAAAAAAAGGATGAACTCGAGTCATTTATAGGAAAACAGATGCTCTTGAGACCATGTTAAGGGAAATAAATCCGACACACGTTTAAATATCATAAGGTTTCTCTTATATGAGAAACCCCAAATACGAATGAAGAACAAAATAAAAGATCATAGGAAATAGGGACCTAGAACTTTTGCAAAAGGGAAGGAGATCAAGAGATGGAAGGACGGGGGTGAGAGGCGAGGTGAGGGAGATGAAAAAATAGTTAAGGTGCATTATGTACATGTGCCAACTCCTCACAAGGAATGCAATCACTCTGTACTGCAAACGCGTACTAAAAAAAAAATTGAAAAAAATTAAGAACTTCTCTTTTGTAAGTTTCTTACGTGATTAGAGCCCATAAGGATACACAGACCATATAAACAGGACAGGAAGACCTTTTGCAATTCCTGAGTAACTTCTAAGCAAAACATCAATAAGCATCATCATTAGCCCAGCCCCCTGGACTCCAAGGGTAACTCAGGTGCATAAAAATGGATCCAAACTTGAACTCGGGTCCTCTCCTGGAAGGTACAACTCTCTAAATCTATTTTACAATCAGTTCTACCCAGACCACTGCATGACCTAAGTGTCTCGACTGAATTCTTTCATCGAGGGCCCAAAGAACAGCAGGGGAAGGGAGTGAAGGCCGATCTCACTGCGTCAGAACCCGGCTTCCCAGTAGCACCCAGGCAGCTGAGGTCTCATTGCTTCTCAGCCTTGGGTTGGGGATGGAGGGGAAAAGACGCAGGCGGGAATGGAGCAGGTGCTAGGACTTCTGCTGTGCTGGGGATATTTTCTGCCTCTGGAGAGACACAAGCCTGTAAAAGAAATTAAGCTGGGGTGGGGAAGCACTGCGATTATGCCTCTAACACTGACTCTAAACAATGATTCACTCGGGAAGCACTGGGTACAGAAGGAAATCTTTTCGTATCTCAAAATAAATACATGGATGCACTCATGTTTAAATATGTTTAAAGCAAAAAGTCACACACTCCACCCACATCACTGTGCAACATCGAAATATGTGCAGCCATCGAACCAACTGAGTGCACCTAGGGGGTTCGGTTAACACCGAGGCTGAGTTGAGCAGGTGTGGGTTGGGGAGTAAGTTTCTGCACGGTTAGTAAGCAGGGCAGCTGATGATGCTGGCTCTCGGACACTCCGCGTGGAGGAGGGGGCTACGTGGCGGGCTCACCAGCCAGGGGGAACTGTCCCCCACAGGGGCAGGCAGGAAAGAGGAAACCACCTCAACTAGAGGGCAGGCATGTTGGGGAACTCTGACCCCATGGATTGCAAGGAACTCAGGAAGGGAAAGGCAACCAAAGTCCACATTTACCTTTCTTCAGTGGTCCTGCGAAAGACTCGGGCAGCAGCTCCCTGGTAAGGAAATGCAGAGAGCTCCAAGATCGCCCTCACCCAGGGCGGGGCTTAGCGGGCTCTGCCGCTCACCTGCATCTCCCTGGCTCCCCTCCACCTGCTCCCGCTGGACAGGGTAGCAGATGGGAAATGGAATACAGATTCCACCCACGGTTTGGGGAAGAACATTGTCTTTACCAAAAACGTACAGATTTTTTTCTTATTATTCCCTGAATGCTATGGTTGATACACTGTGCCAACTTGAGTAGTTTAGAAGTTTAACTAAGAGACTCAGCAGGGAGCCAGGGTTCTTGCTTTGTAAATATCCTCATCCTGTGCAAAGAAGGGCAAGGAGATTTTGTGAGTGCTACACTCGCCCTGGATGGGGTGTAGGGGGGTGGCCTACACACAATATAAAGGAGGAAAAGAGGCTTCTTCTTCCCTGTTTGGCTCTGGCTGCTGCCTTGAAGTGTTGACCCTGTGCCACGCCACCCTGCCTGAAAGCCAGCTGATTATGGACTGAAACCTCCACAAACAGTGAGCTAAATAAACATCTCCTTCCTTCATTTAGGGTGTAGGGTATTTTTTCCCAGCAACGAGAGAAAAGTAACCAAGACAGATTTCGGTACTGAGAGTAGGGCTTGAACCCATGCAGACTTCACACAGTGTAACATTTACCCAGCATTTAGACTGTGCTAGGTATTGTAAGTAATCTAAAGGTGATAGAAAGTACATGGGCCAATGTGTGTAGGTTGTGTGTCAAAATCATACCATTTTATACAAGTCTTGAGTGTCTTCAGATTTTGATATCCCAGGGTCCTGGAACCAATCTCCCAGGGACACTAAGAAGTAAATGTAGTAGGTAACCAATGTGTATCTTTGGTATTTTATAATCTCCAAACTTTTAGACCAAGAGACAGAGTGACTGTAGTGCCTGTTTTTGCTTAAAACTTCAACTGATACCAAAACAGCTTTCCTTGATGATCATTAACAATTACTTTTAAGAAAGAGATTCTCCAGAATTTCCTCCTGTGGACTTTCTAACAACACAATTCATACTCATCCCATTATGGTTAGTGTCTAGGTGTCCCCCCAAGCCTCATGCAGTCATGGAGGTGGCTGAATCTAGCATTTGTGATTTATTTGTTGTCTAGCACTGGAATTGGCAGTGTGAGTGCTGTGCCCACCCAGGGGCAGAGCTGGCATACAATGTAAGGGAGGGGAGGAGGCGTGTTTTTTCCTCTTTTTGCCCTTTCGCTCTTGCTGCTTGCAGGCCGCCATGAATGGCTGCCCCTCAGCTGCGTCACCCTGCCTTGGAGCCAGTTGAGTATGGACTGAAACCTCCAAAAACTGTAAGAAATAAACCTCTCCTTTCTTCATGTTGGGCATCAGGTATTTTGTCTCAACAACAAGAGAAAAGTAACCAAGACATCCCCCTACCCAAAAAGGCTCAGGACCATCTGGGCACTTTTTCATATTTTTATTGTTTGACAGGCATTTACAACGTTCCATTCATAGACCTAAAAACATAAAAATAGACCTTCTTTCAGCTTATAAAAGAAATATATAAGAACTTTTGACATAGACACGTCATGACCTTATGTACAAGAGAAAAAAATGGCACTTCTCCAAGCACCAGACTTTCCAGTATTTTCGATGGACACGCTGCAGGGAGACCAGTAAATTGCAACTACTCCACACTTCTGCTTCGGTTTTTCCATCAAGACCCAATCAAACCCGAGATGATATGGAACAATGCAGTGATACAAAGGGTATAGAAACCATTCTAAAGCTTTTTTTTTTTTAAGAAAACCAGAAGATATAGCAAAAATTTAATAGAATAAAACTTTCAAAAGATCAAGCTCAAAGCCCTGGAAACCCGAAAGGGGAGGGATAGAGGATGGGACAGTAGGAAAAGCAAGCAGGGACACAGAGCATGATGTTCTGAACTCTCTATTGTCTGGAAATATAAAGTCATAACTGATTCTTATAAAATATAACTCCTAAAGCTACTATAAAATTCAGGTCTTTAAAGTACCTACTGATGTGTCAAACACCAAATAGATATTTTTCCCCAAAAAAGAAAGTTTTCATATTATTTAAACCCTTCTTAGGAAGTAGAGATTGTGAAATGGGAAAGGAGGGAAAAAAAGCTATAAACCTTTTAAAAAAAATTGAAAGTGCTATAAGTTGTTTTTGTTCTTCCTATTTGGATATCTGTTTTGAATGTTAGGTTTATTAACGTGATTACCCTGTTTCGCTGACATGAAGGGAGTGTTAAACGTAAAAGATGTTTTAGAAGAGGCTGTTTGGTTCGAAGGTTTTGTGGACTGTCAGGGGAGGGGTAGGCAATCTATGGATGAAGATATGATTTTGATGAGAAACCCAATGATCACCATGGCAACCCCATGAAAAGGAGGCTCTCCCCACCCCGCCATGTGCAACAGACACACACGCTGCCCATCCCCCATCACGGGGAATCCAACCAAACTCCCATCGCAAATAGAGATTCCAACACTCAAAAACAAAAACAAAAAAAATCTGCTTCTTGGCAAAAAAAGTTTATCCTTAGCATGAGCTTTTTGTTGACCTTTCATATATAAATATAAAGTCACCATGCCTCACTCTCTCTGTAAAAGATTGTATGCTCACTTTGAGACTTACAAGTTACACCTAACACTGTAAAATTCTCATCTATTTGTGCCCCTGCATCTCAAGTAAAATACAAAAAATAGTGTTTTTTTTTTTCTCTCTCTCTCAAGTGATAAATTTGGATCTCTTTTCCAAGAGTTTGGCATCTTTAAAATTCTATGCAAAACTAGAGCTTCCAAACACCAACATAGAGTTAGACCATCCACAGACGAAAACAGAAGAAAAAAAAAAAAAGAAAGAAAAGGAAAAAGCTCATCAAAACATAAATGACCACCCTCTCCTCACACATTCTTAAAATACACAGATATTTTCAGACATGGAAGAGGGAAGTTGTACAGTTGTCTTGTTTGTTTCCTGGTTTGTTTCACTGTTTGGAGGTGGGGTTCCCAGCTGAGGTTGGTTTCAGATAGGACGAGTTGTGTACTGGCTTTTGTAGGTGTGCTATGCCTTAGATTCTGTACTTACTTTAACTGCTGGGGGTGATTTGTTTTCCAGTGCTATAAATTTTTTTTTTCTCTAATTCTTCAGGCCCTGATAAATGCAGAATAAATAAAAGCCCTTAGTAATTTACAGAAGATAGGACTCAAATTCATTTGGGATCCTGAACAATTCTTTCCAACATCGATATTAACAATGGCGAAGGTGGGTGGTGGCCACGTGGCTTTAGAACTGGGGCAGCTGCCAACGCTGCATGTGTGTGTGCAAGAGTGTGACCTAAGGGGACATTCTCGTGGATGGCACAGGAAGGCTGCGGAGTGAGGGCTGGGCGGGGAGAAGCATCTACACACATTCTCTAAGGGGACGCACGACACAGTCAGATCTCAGTGTTCAGCTTCCGGGAGGGGCCAAAGTCTTCACGCCTAACCCAAATGACCTCCTCACTTGCGCTCTCCAGGCCACCATTGATGCCCGACAGGGCAGCTTGCTTCTTGAGCTGTGCCATGCGGGACGCGTGACTATCCAGGGTTTTCCGGCCTCTTTCTCGCTGACTGATGGAGGCGGCCTGAAGCCGCTCCTGCAGGTCTGTGTCCACTGAGGCGCCCTTCACCGACTCACAGAACTCATCATCGTCACTGAGGATGTCTGTCTCCTTGATGTCATCCTGCTCCTCATACTGAGCAAGATCAAACTGTTCCTCTACCCATCGGTCAGTGTCCCCGCCACCAGGGGGCTGCTGGGGCTCTTTCTCCGGGCTGCCGGCGGAGACCGCATCGGAATCAATGGTAAACCTGTTTCGGGCCAGTCGCCGCCTCCTCCTCCCAAGAGACTTGCTTGGGGCGGACACTGCACACACACACAAAAATACAAAAATAAACCCCCACAGGCTTTACCATGAGATGAATATCCAGAAAGCAAAGAAAAGGAACATCGAAACTCAACCATATGCATTTGGTGTCTTGATGTCATTTGGGGCTTAGAGGTCTAGCTTTCACCAATCCATCTGGGAGTGTTCACCTTGCCTCGATGTCTGCACTTTGAGGGGGCGACAGCAAGTGACCCAAGAGCAAAGGGGGACAGGGAGGCATGGGAAAGGATGAGGACTAAGAGGAAAGGGCACCCAACCCTCTCTGAAATAATGACTCCACCCTGTGCACCCTGGACACAGGTATCACAGATGTCACTGCTCTCCAGTAGACCAGCGACCTTGGGACGAGTGAGTGTTTTTACCCCAACCACAGCACAGAGCTACCAAGATCTCCCAGGGCTGTCCCAGGGTCACTCAGGTAGAGCACAGTTCTTTAGTAAGGTGGACAATGCTGCTAGGGTCCTGCTCTTTTTGTGGACACTACCACAATGCACCAAAGAGGCAAGCCGTGGTCTGTTTCACTACTTTCTGGGAATTTAAGGATACAGGTAGATTAAGAGGATCACATCCCTCTTAGAGAGCACATGGAAAAGAGAAGCTGTCAGAGACGTGGAGTCGCCATTTAGTTCCCTTTCTGACAAAGTCCCATATGAACTATAAGGCTAAGCAATGCGAGCCTTAGTCTCTGCTAAATACATTCCATGAGTCGCCCACTCTTCCACAGTGCAATTCAAGTATCAGTACCCTAGTGCCATGAGAAATGAGTAAGAGAAGACACTCAAGCAGTTGATCAACAAAGTGCTCTGATACAATGACTGAAAGGAGAAACAAATTTCTGGAGAACAAATCTTTGGATTTATTCTTACTGCCCTCTAGGGAAGCTAGAATTATTCAAAACAAGCAAACAAAAGACACACCCAATCAAGCCAGCAAATAAACACTCCCAACACACATGACACACACACACACACACACACACACACACGATGGCTCACATGGAAATGCTGCTGCTTCTGCCTTGATAGAGATGAGTTTGTTGCATCAGACACAAAAATGTGAAAGGTAACACAGGCTTTCCAGCGAGGGGAAGGGCCTGCACTCCAGTGAGGAGCTGCTCTCCTGAAGCCTAAGTCCTAAAAGCTGCTCAACAGCTCCAGTGCTGCCAGAGGATGCCTGTCCTCAACCCAGCCACAGGCAGCCTTGGCCTCAAACACGGCAGGCCCAGGTCGGAGCACTCAGTGGTGGCCTAACTGGGTTCCCACTGTGTTCCCTCCATCCTGTTCTGAGCGCTGGATCATCTCCAAACAAAGATGACACAAAGATGATGGTACAAAGGGACACCACTCTTGTTCAAAGGGGAATGAAAACCGTTTCCAGGCAAAATGAAACAAAAGAAAAAAGGAAAAAAAAATCACTTCTCCACTGGGAAGAAGCAAAAGTTCTTACTCAACTTTACCTTAACTCCACCATAATGGAGCCTGGCTCTCTTTCATCACCACATGAGAACCACCCTTAAGTCCAATTTGGACTAATGGAAACATTTGTGAACGATATGCAGGCTAAAGGGTTTAGAGGCAAAGGAAGTCTATGTCTGTGTCTTTGAGATGTATCAAAGATGAGCTGGTGGATGACACATGGATAGGTGAGAGGGGAAACACAGAAAAATATTCATCATAGAAAATAGATGGGAGCTATGAATTCTTCCAACTACCTTATGATAAGTCTGAGAATTTTCATAAGAAAATGGTAGAACAAAAAATTTTTAATTTGGTCATTGGCAGAATTATAGTACTCTTAGACTAAGTACAGAGCCAAGATATTTGACTTTATTATCCTATCCAAACAGAAGAGAGGGAGAGATAAACTGCCTGCCAATGACAGTGAAGAATGTCACATGAGTGTCTTTTATTAAAAGGATACTTAATAACCCAGTTAACATGAGGGGCTTCCTCTCAGTCTTTCACAGAGATAATCTTTGAGTATTTCTAGGGTGCAGTGTTAAACTAGCACCGGGATGATCCATTCAAGTATCCTTTTAAAAATCATCAATGGTGAAAATTCTGATAGTGAACTGTTGCAAAAGTGGAATGATACCTTCTTCAGTCAAAAATGAGCCATCAGAAAAATCTTTCAATCAGTCAAATCCAACAGTCTATGACTTTTCCTTGGTATTCATGATAATGATCTAGGACCTCAATTCTAGGTTGTGGATTGGTTTTATTTTCTTTCCAAAAAGGTCTCCTTTTGGAGAAACTTCTATTTATCCTATAGACTACAATTGGCTTTAAAGTAAATGCAGCTCAGAATTTAGGTTCACCGATTAATAACTTAAACCTGGCCATTGACAGGCAGGTTCCCTGAGGCTGGAACACATAGTCCCAAGTAAACATTCACCAGCAAGAGGGAGAAACAGGGGAAACACTTCCAACATAAAAGTCTCTCCAGTGAGATCAAGGAACCTGTCCTTATTTGGGAACCCTATGAGAAAGTATGGATTTGGATGCATGCATGACTCTTACAATACCAGTACACTGCTGGGTATATTGCACTAGATTTTTGATAAACAAATCAATTGATTAGAGAGGATATTACAGTTCCCTCCCCCATATAAACTTAAAGTGCTTAAAAAAATGTAATAGCCCATGTCAAGCTAAGTATGTTATGCCAATGACAAGACCTTCGACCATCTACAGGTCTATCCATGTCTCTTCAACACGACTGAGAGCTGGTGGAAAGATAGTTGGGACAATGGTCAAAAAGTGGGGGGTTTTGGTCAATTGCAAAGGAACTCTCTTTCCTTGGAATCCTTCCTGCAAAATTCTCAGCTGCCTCTTAGGAAAGGAGTGATTAAAATGTGACTATCTTGACATCATTCAGTACCTCTCAGTGTTAGGAAGATATTGTTCATTCCCCCTACTATCCATCCTACAACTGCCATTTATAGGTGGTAGAATGGATCTTTCCTCCCTGCTCCAGAGTGATGGGGTAAATCCTGCAAGTATACTTACTCTGGGGCTTTTTCAGTGCTAGACTTCTCTCTTTCCAAGAGTAGTAGAAGCCTTCCCCAAATTAACACTGAGATAAAAATAAACTTGCACGCATGAGGCAAGGGCCACAATCTGACCTGTCATCTGGTCTACCAAACCTGGACCCCTGAGAATAGGCATTGGCATGCTGCCAGATCACAAAGCTGCCATGTTCCCAGAACAGCAGGCTGTGACCTTGCTGAGATATGACACACTGCTTTTTGCTAAACAAAGCTGGCCATCATGCAAAGCAGCGACTGTTATTCCACAAGGGTGCTAAGACAGCCCCTCCAGAAACAGGATGCATTCGCTTGCTGGTTCGGCAAATGAGAGAGGAGCTCACCAGCCAAAAGGAGAGGGCAGCGAAGGGAAGACTTCAGGGAAGACAAGAGGAGTGAACGAAGGGCAGATCCCCAGGGAGGCACAGGGAAGAAGCAAGGGCAAGGAACTCCACACCAGGGACGAACGAACTCCCACATTAGCCCCCCATGGCCACATCTAACTCCTGCTCAACAAGGACGTCAAGCTCACTGGTGTCCTACAGTGGAGTGGGGGTGACGGGGATCTTGAACGTTTGAATCCCCACAGTACCTGCCCTGCTCATGGCTGGCCTGGCGCCTTTCAGCGCACATAATCTTTTTCCTCCAAAGGGGACATACTGCTGGGACGAGGGGAGGCTTTCGGTTTTGAGGAGCTGTCTTCTGTGCTTATCTCGCAGAATTGAATGCACAGCCTTCAGGAAATCCTTCCGGCTCTCTGGAGAGCTAAGGAAAGAAGATTTGCAGGTGTCAGGGAAATGGTACTTCCACAGATGGGCAACATCTCATGGCCTCAGCTGCAGCCAAACACACATCCCCAAGCCAAAGGTTAAGAGACTGAAGCCTGGTGTCCACCTTCTACACGGAGCTGCCTTCTTACAGCTGCTAAGAAGGCACACTCTGCTGCTCCTGTGCCTTATGATTCACCTTCTGCAGCCAACATGGGACAGAGAATCTCATTAATGAAGAGATGGATGGGCAGAGGGATTTTCTCCCAGGAAGTTGACAAATTCTGCTCTTGGCATGGTCTTAGATCCTAAAATGTTCCTGAAGAAAAATGAACCACAAGATTCTTGCAACTCTGCTAAGCATCCAAAGACTGATATCCCAATTTCTTAAGTTTCCTCCAAAATTAGCCACCCTCCTGTTAAATGCCTCATCCTCCTGTGATCCATTTCAACGCGTTAAGTATTAGGGCTACATTCTTAAAAACTGGAAAATCTTCCAACGCCCTAGTTCTCATGGTGGAAAAAAAACCTCCTAGGTAAGAGTTATTTTTCTTGTTCAGTTGTCAATATTTTTACCCATGTAAGTGCCCCCTGATACTCCTTCTGATGACAAACATGGTGTCTCTGGAGACAGGTTTGCTGAACTCCATATACTTTACCAGAAAGAATCACAACTAGAACTTCTTAAACAGATGATAGTTCTCAACAGATGATGGTTGACTATATCTGGAAATCCCTACTTTTCGGAAAGATAGGAAATGAGGCAAGGTACTGTTAACTTCTCAAGTGCACAGAGGTAGGCGGAGTGCCAGGAGGCACAGGCTGCTGTGTGTGGGGTGTCAGGGGGTGTCCCTGGGCTGGATGGCCTCGACCCCACCAGACCAGGCTTACCTGCAGCACAGGTGGAAGACCCTCTCCGGCCTCCCTTCAGATTCTGATTTCACATGGACAATTTCACACACGGCATTTGCCTCTGCATCTACATAAGTTAAAACAAGGACAAAAGAGGGCACGTTTCAAGTTGGAGTCATTTACATGTTTACAAAAAAATATTTTTCACCCTTTGCTGTCTGAATCAATAGTGCAGAACAGTGCAAGACCAGAGATACTTCACTCCTATCCTGGGATCTAAAGAGATAAAGAGACGCAAACCTTAATATGCTAAGGTGGGGGGAGGACTTGGAAAAGTTGCAAGTGCAAAAATCTCCTTCTAGATGGTCTAAAGGGCCCTTCCGTCAATCACAGTGGTTGAGAAACTTACTCTTCTGCTGCGCAGCCAGTTGGGTCAAACTATTCCAATTAAGTGTTTAGTTCTTTTGACAATAGTTGGATCAATCAGTGCCCAAGATTCTCAAGTGTAATTCCATCATGCCAGTCATGTAAGGAGGCAGGTCCAATGCCTGCTATGATGCCTGGAGATAGAATGGGGCTCCTCTTCCCCGGCCTTGCCAAGTGCTCACCAAAAGTGTGCTAAGAAGATGAAGAACAGCTGTACGCATTTCAAAGTAGTGAGCCTCAGTCTCCCAGTGAGAGTGGTTCCAGGACCCCCATGGGCATTTAAATACAAGGATGCTTAAGTCCCTTACATAAAATGGTGTAGCATTTGTATATAATAGGCATGCATGCTTGAAATCATCTCCAGGTTACTCTAATACCGAATACAATGTGCTATGTCAATTGTTGTTGTACTATCTTGTTCAGGGAATGATGACAAGAAAAATAAGTGTGTACATGTTCCGTACAGATGGAGGCTTTTTCCCAAATATTTCCTATTCACAGCTGGTTAATTCATGGATGCAAGACTTGTGAATTCAGGGCCAACTGTAATTTCCACACGCTGCAATGCTAACACCACTGTATTATTGTAAGTTATGAATGAAGTGCTTGTGATGGAACAATTCACTGCAGACTTTACAGCTGCCCACTGGGAAGTAAAGCCTCATTCTATCCAGTGGGAAGAACCCTGGTTACAAACCCTCATTGTGGCTACATTATTTAATCTCAGCTGGAATCCATTTGCAGAGTTTCATAAACTTTCCCAAACTTAAGATAAAAATCATGGAATTCCACATTCTGACTCTCAAATCCACTGGAATGCGCTTCATAATGAGGAACACTTTGACTAGTTCTGATAGCAATTAAAATATGCTTGATGGTTTTAAACCTGATTTGAATGAAAAGCTGAGAGGGTGAGAATGAAATGTCAAATCACAAAGACAGCTTTGTTTCTAAAATGTAACGTCTTTGTCCTTCACGAGGCAAAATTCCTAGCTAGGAAGCCTGTAACTTGCTACAGAAATAAAGTTTCCCCATTTATAAACCTGGTATAGGAAATATATGAACTAGATAATTTGTAAGCTCAGATTCTACATTAAAACAATACTAGTATTTAAGTGCCTAATTCTCCAAGAGCCATTGCAGTTTTTGTGGACCCACAATCCATAGGTTCCTGTAAAGTCACCCATGAGTGAAGTCTGCAAAAGTCATAGCATAACTAAAAAGGCATCATGATAAATGACTGTGCTGGAAACTTAGGGGGAACCTTAATCCTCTCATGCATACTTGACCTATGTGGTTTCTGCATTTGACTTTTCCTCCTGCAAGGGGCAACTGTGAAGGAAGATAAATCTAATTCAAAATGGGGAAATAACTGAAATGTATCAAATTTTGCAAGAGATTTCTCCTCTTGATACCAGACTAGCTGGTTCAGTCAGGACCAGATCCGCTTTTACTGCTTATAGAGGTAACAAGGGGAGGCAAGAAGGCTGCACAAGCACTAATCAGACAGGAAGAACCTAACACTCCTATTAGATGCCAGAAGCATGAAGCAGATACACCTGCAGGTGTTCCTTGCAGGGCCTCTCTTCACTACCCAAAAGCTGCATCTGCTTTACCACTGGAATGGGGAAAGTTTCCACCTCACTCCCAAGAAAGCCCCTTCCACTGCGTGCCTCAGAGGGTCACTGCCATTCTCACAGAGGTAGAACTTGGCCTGGGCTCTAGTACAGGATGAGGGGCTCTGAGTCTCAGAAACATCACAATCCTTAACCAGCATCAGCCTAAAATTTACTGCTTATGTGCCCAAAGCATCGTCTAACTACATGATCAAGTATACGCAATGCTACCCTACAACTCCCTTTATTATTTGGATCACAGAAAAAAAACTAGCTTTGCAAATGCCTTCCACTGACAACAGATAAAGATGTATGATAGATACTTCAGGCAAAGAATTGTGTATTCAATGGCTTTTTCATACTTTTGGTCAACTTCCCAGTCCCTCAACTAAAAGGCAAGTGAATAATTTACGTGGGCTTTTGTTCATAGTTTCAAGGATTTGCAGAAGTACAAGGCTCGTTGCCACTCAGATCTTAGTCACCGTAATGATATTAAACATAACATAATGACCATAATTCCTTGGAGCAATTTTGAAGATATTATCCATTCATTTACTTGGTTCATCCATCCCTTCAATATTCTACAGATGGCTGGGTAAATAAGAAGTAATAAAGAAATCGAGGGAAAAGAGAGTTAAGCATATAAGAAAAAAGAAGGCAGATTAGACCAAGATTGTGGGCACTGACACCGCACACAGAAGGACCGAGAAGCCAGCTCATGTCAGAGTTTACCTGCACTTGCCAAAGCTCGGACCTGCAGGGCTTCAGTGGGGATCATGTGGCGAAATCGGAAGGGGTCCCACTCCTCGTAAATGGAAAGTCTGTGAGATCCCACCTGCAGGAGAGAAAGAGCAGGCTGCATAAGAACCAGTTAACTCACCCGCACTGACTGCGTAGCTCAGCGCCTGCCTAAGGTAAGGCCACCCTCGTGTGCAGGAAGCGAGAGGCTGCCTGGTAAATATGCTGAGGGCGCGTAAATGAGTTTGCCAGCAAATGAGATAAGAAAGAGGCAGAGAAGAGGTGAGAAAAGATCTCACTGTAAGAACAGGGGCATAAAAAAAGGGGGAAACAGTGTTGAGAAAGCGCTGGGCCCCAGGGCAAGGCGAGGTAGACAGCTGTGCATCTCAGGCTCCACGCAGAGGCCTCCTGGAAGGCAGAGCCCTGGGAACCCTTGCAAAAGGAAAGAAATCATAAAAAGTTCTTGCTGATGAGGGGGCAGAATTAAGCAGGCAGAACTGAGAACTACACGGAAAGGGATCTGCAAGCACAAGGGTAAAATAAAGAGTCTTACAAGCTTCTTCTTCTGTTTGGAACCATCTTTATACACGAGGACCACGGCGGTTTTGAAGACTGCAAGGAAATGAAATAAAGGTAGTTACGGTGCAAAACGTGTGGGGTTTCCCCCTTGACCTGGACAACTCGTAGGGCTAACAAGGGAGTTACGAGGAGGGAGAGGACGAGGCCCCAAGTAACAACTCCTACCCATCTTCCATGCATTCGTCACGTGTGAAAAGTCAACAGACTAGAGAGGCAGAATTTTCCAGGTCCAAAACCAACAGAGAATAAATACACGCAAATCATGCCCCCTCCTGAAACTTTTGAATAAAATAATTTTAGCTATATTATTCTAAGGTTAAAACTTAAGCTGAAACATACTCAACAAAAACGCAGCTGCTAATTTAGTAGCTGGAGGAACAATATAGATGTCTTCAATAATAATACAATCGCGGAGAAATGACTTGTTTTTATAGAAATTAAACCAACCCCCCACACTACACACAGTTTTCATAACTCAGGAAATATATTCGTATTTTTGACCTAAAGAAATGACAGTTCATTTATGGAGTAGAATGCAATCCCCACTTCTTTCAAATAGATTTGAATCACAGTAAGCTTTTTAGGAGAACTGAATATATAGTTTTATTCTTATATTCCTTTAGGGAATTTGGAGACACAATGGAGTTATACAATGGGAGTTACACAATGTACTTGCACAATGGAGTTATGCAATTCTCTAGAATTCTAGAGAATTCTTTAAGCAATGCCAAGCATGCCTAGCGTACAATGCTTCTGACTCCTCCTAGGGGAGGTAGAACTGCTGCCCAGAAGGGATGGAAGGGTGGTCCCAGTTTGCTCTCAGTTCTCCAAGTCTGGCTCTCAGCTGTGGTCTAAATGTGTATGATCTCTCCAAATTCCTATGTTGAAACTAATCACCCCTAATTACAGGAGGTAGGGCTATTGGGAAGAGATCAAGTCGTAAGGTTCTGCCTTCATGAATGTGCTCAGTACCCTTATACAAGAGGCCAGAGATAGAGGTTCTGCCTTTTCTGCCACATGAAGGTGCCATTCAGAAGGTTCATCCCTTCTGTCACAGAGTGGCTGGAGGAGGGACAGCCTGGCAGACACAGAATTAAAAGGGAATGAAGGTTCCGAAAATTTTCAGAGATGAGCTACCAGGCTCCAGGTCCTCCGGACACCATCCCAAAGTATCTGGTTCCTTCTCCATCCTACTTAGGACAGCTCCCTCTTCCCCTTGTGTAGGGTCATCGGAATCCCCAGCTTGGGGAATAAGAGATGCAAAGACAGACACTAAGTCCAGCCTCAGGTAGATGAGGACCAGCTGGAGGCTTCCTTCCAAGATTCCCACTGACACGTGGAGCCCACCGCAGCTCTGCAGGGCACTGGGTACCTGCAACCCGAGGAAACCCTGGTTGCATCATGAGGGCATGTGAAAAAATCACAGTGTCCAGGAGAATTGGGTTCCTTTAAAAGGGACAGAATTGTGCCTCAGGAGAGGGGACCCAGTGATGTTAGTCTCAGAAGAGCCGTCCTAACTTTGGGGCTGTAGTTCAAGGGTCTGTTAGGTTCTAAGAAGGTTAATGTATCTGCCTCAGTTTCCCCTGAGCTTAACCACCACAGAGCACAAGAGGAACAGAGAGTAAGACTTGGCCTAGCACTGGGACGTGAGTGATGAGCACCTCCACCTTACCAAGATGGACTGCACGGGGTCATCCAATCCCTTCCAAAGCGGCCTTGACTCCCAGGACTCCTGGTTTCCCTCCTCAGCCTACAGTACCTACTCTGTGCCTTAAAATGCAAATGCCTGATACCTCCCATGCAGAAGCCTGAGCCAGCCACTTCTGTTTGTATTTTATTTCTTAAGGTGATGGTCATTAACACTCAGCACACACAAGCTATCCCAAGCACAAAGCATCAAGGTTGGCAGCAAGTCAGCATCTGTTTCAGGAGAAAGCTGAACTAGTCCCTGAAATTAGAGATTTACGCAAAAAACAAAAAGCCCCGATTTTAAGTCAAAAGCTGCCTGATGAATTTTAACGAACCTACTTCCAGCACAACTCTTCTTTACTTCAAAACGCATTGTCTGGAAAGTTCATTTAGCTCTGCGCTCTACTAGAAGTCACAGCGACACTGTGGACAGCATCACCTGTGATGATCTCACCTAAGACACATCCACAAATACGCTCATTATGACGACCACGGGCAACCTCGGCTTACAATCCCGACTTTAGTCCTTTTTCTTTCTCTTCACTATTACCTTCCTGTGACTCTAAGAACATTCTGAATAATGATAAGCTTGCCTCTTACCACAGAGCTTCCACAGTTTTTATCACTACGGCCCCTGGTAAGTTTTCTGGGTACTCAGGGTTGGAATACCAGCGTTAGGGTACACAGCATCTATTTGCAAAGACCGGTGCCCTGGGCCCTCACTCCTGGGAGTCAGCCATCCGACACCTGCCTCCCACAAACAACCCAGGAAGCAGGGAACAGGAATGCAGAGTCCTATCAAAGTCTGCTGCATTAATAGTGGCACCTAACACCCCAAACTTCGTAAGTGGCATTTACCATGGGTTGGCAAACTAAGGCCCTTGGACCAAACCCAGGTCTATCTGCTTGCTGCCTGTATAGTACAATCTATAACTGCCAGCTCATTCATTCTGTTATTATTTGGTTACAACAGCAAAGCACACAGACAATTGTCCCTGATGCCCAAAAGTTACTATACAGCCCCAAACAGAAAAACGTTTGCCTGCTCCTATTTCTCCCAAATTATTTTCTTATTGTAAATTCGTTGATTTATAACGATATGAAATTTGTAAAATTCATGGGAAAAATCACGAAATATCCTAATGCTGCACTCTGGAACTGCTAGTGTACAGCCCAACATCAGAAACAAGTAGACGGTCCGGGGCACTTATGTCAGTACCTTAAGTTCCACAGACGACTCACTGAGAAGTGCCAGACACATCCCAGGCCACTCCAAGAAGAAATCACAGTACAGGGAGCACAAAACAAGCACTGCTGCCCTCCAAAAACACCTCCCCCCTATCAAAAACTGTCAGCTGGTTAATACCCCAAATACTTCTTTGTATCCCCTACTTAGTCACATGTTTCCTGAGCACACTTACATGTTCTTTCATTATTCTTAATGAAATGTCATCAACAGTTACAGTGGCTCTTGGGAAATTTTGGGGATATGACTAATTTTTCAATGAAGGCTAAGTGGGTCTAAGTAGGAAGTCCAATCAATCTTCGCATTAAGCACTCTGATTTGAATATGCCTAGGATGTTCCATTTGGGAATCTTCTGTTCACATTACAGAGAGGGTAAAAGAATTCAGTTAAAGAAGCAGTAACCCTCACGCTCAGAAAAATACTATATGATATGAGAATGGTACATGCTGTATTTCTTACCCCTGAACCTTCTAGGGAGCTGGTTGGGAAAAACACAACATAAAACAAAAGCATGAGCTATAGATTGCTTGTGCTTGGGAACAATACTGCATTATGTTATATTCATACCTGCACACCACGGCAAGCCATAAGCTGTTTCCTGAATTATGCACAACTCCCAGTATACTAACCCACAGTTTCTTTCTCTCTCTCTGTCTCTCTCTCTCTCAGCATATTAATACAAAACAATCACATGAGCTCTCTAATTGTAGCAACTGCATCCATCCAAAATAGATTATTAAAAATATAAATCACTAATCAACTGTCTACTGTCACTACTATTAGTAATAACGTAATTGCAAAGCACCTCACGCTGATTAAGCCTCCGGGGTTGCAACAACAGCTCAGCTGAGAACTAACCTTGCAAATTCTGGCTTTACATACAGCAGTATGGAGTTGGGTAGAGAATTTTAAAATCCAAGATTTGAGGTCTCGGACACAGACATTTTTGTCTCAAGTTTTCATTGTATTTTTCCTTGGTTTATTATAAATCCATTATTTTAAAATATTTGCTAGGACTAGCAGCCAAAAAAAAATTTTTTTTTTAATTTCCTGTCTGTTTCTAACTGGAATACACCAGGGCACTGCCATGCCTACCCACCCATGCAGCTGGGTACTATGTACATATTTAACTGGGTTTAATTTAGTACTTGAAGAAGGTGACGGCCAATGCAGGAATACTCCCTCACAAAACTATAAATAGCTTTATGTTCATAAGCTATGACTTAGAAACGTTCTTGCTTCGAAAAGCAAGCCAACATTTCCCCACATCTCAAAACCCTCTTCCAATGCATACCAAAGGCCGCCAATTCCGGTTCCTTTTTCCACTTGCCCAGTGAGGCTGGTGGGTTCAGCCAGATGACGGTGGTATGCAAGAGCAGGTCGCCCATGCTCAGATCTGCAACCTGTAAACCAGAGACACAGTAAAACTTACTGGGAAAAGGGATCCATGCTCAGGTTTTCATGAAGTTTTAAAAGTTTGGTGAAAATATCGTTTCTAAAAATACTTGCATAAGTAAGTGATACAATGTATAATGCATACAGTACACAGCTTGGTTTAGCCATTCCACAATATATACATATAACAGAACCACATGCATGGATAACAGGTGGGAGAGTGGTCTCCAACTTAGGTTTTCACCTTTATGATGGATTTATTGGGGAATTAAATAAATTTTGGGGGCTAAGGTTTGGCTCAGTGATAAAGCACTTGCTTATGTATATGCAAGGCTCTGGGTTCAATCCCTAACATAGCAAAACAAACAAACAAACAAAGATTTCTGTAGATTTTTCAACTTAAGATTGTTTTGTAAGGACATAACCCCACTGTAAGTTAAGGATCATCCGTATAATTTTTGTCAATGTAAACAAAAGAATGATAAAAGACAAGTAGCACAGAAAATGATCACATTTTTAAAAATACTCTCAATTTGCCAACATCTAATAAGCAGCACCTCCGCTGGAAGGAGCAGATGATAGATATCACAATGTTTACCTCACTCTTCTAATGCCAACTCACAGTATCATTATGCTTTGCCATGTTTGAGCTACAATGTGATGAAATTTTAATGAAAAAAATTCTTTAATTCATACAACACATCCAACCTGAAGACCAAATCCTCTAGATTACTAAAGAAACACAGGGGATTCACACAAAAAATTGTGCATGTTTTTTTTGCTCTTTATTCTGTGTTTGTCTACCTGAGTTTTAAGAATGAGACAACCAAATGGTAGAAGCAGGGTTCTGAAATGCACACTCAGTTTTATCTATCAAAACTGATCTACAAAATGAAAGATATTTTATGTTCAAACAGAGACAGTTTCCCAAGGAGATATGGTTGTCAGTGAGAAAGGTCTACCCTCGAAAGCTCAGACATTTCCACTGGAGAATTTGGTCTTCCTGGAAGCAGTGGAATCAAATTATTTATTCTTCCAATGCAATTTAAAGATTTTTGTTTTACTTCAGAGGAGGAAGAGAAAAGCTAAATTAGGAGTTTGAAGATTCTTCGACAGCTGTGTGCAGAATGAGGGCTGAAACCCTTAGAGATCACGAAGTCAGGTCATAGCCTGAACACCTCCCACATTTAAACGCTAAACCATCTCAGACTAGTTAGTTCTTCTGGCTGTGGAGCCATCAGGATATGACGACCCAGAGAGCCCAATGACAATCCACACTACAGTCATCCACCCCTTATCTGTGGTTTTGATTTCCATGGTTTCAGTTCTCCA